>JACEGR010001667.1:0-157247 GCA_014170235.1 Listronotus bonariensis
ACATAAACAACTGTTGTCTCAATTTAGACCGCCGACTTTCCACGCATTGGCAAAAATTACTTATAAAGTGGCACGATGTGTATAAAGACTTTATTAAAACATTGTTAGGTTGGTTAGATAAGGGATAAAGTTATAAATAAAGTATTGTACAGTGCTACATTAGGTACGCCGATATACGCTTTTCTTGAACTACAGAACATCATATTATTTTTTATTTATGAGCCTAACAGTACAGAGTCTTTTATTAAAAAGTTTCCAACAAAGGTTTCCTGGATTCGGTAGTAGTGTAATTAGCCAGCAAAAAGTTGAGTAATCTTAAAAAGTAAATGAAAATTAGTTACATATTCAGCGTGTCTTCGAAAGTTCTTACCAAATGATAAACTTTTTAATTATTAACTTTACGAAAAAAGTGCCTCTTTATAAAAAGTCCTGCTTGATAAGAAAATACATTTCCACAAAAATAATTCTATATTGGATATACAGGGTGGCTTAAAAAGTCTTGTTACCAAATTAATACACAGCGTATATCTCAACTACGGCACGAAACTTTAAAAGGTAATTTCTTATGTCTTTTTATAAAGAAAAGTTTCTATAAACATATGTTTGGAATTGCTATGTTTCTAAAATACAGGGCGTTACAGTTAAAAAAATGATATTTTATAAATATATTAAATACCCTTAAATCGAGTGGGTTCAAATTTGGTGTGTTTGTTTGATGAAATAAAGCGCTTGTGAAGTTTTAACTAGATTGACTTCATTGGGTCTTGTAGCGTCTCAGTGGGCACAACAGCCAATATTATTGAGAGAAAAATCTACTGGCTTTTTATGTAGTTTTTATATTTTTTTCTATAAAGCAAATGAAAATACGCATTTTTAGTGTCGTACATTTTTTTGTGTGTAGCTTCGTATTTAAGAAATTTATAAAATACCGACGTTTTAAAAAACGCCTTGAAGTTCAGAAACGAAGCAGCTTCGGACATATGTTTATAGAAACTTTTCTTTATAAAATGACATGGAATATTACCCTTTAAAAAGTTTCGTACCGTATTTAAAAAATGCCCTGTATTTTAATCTGGAAACAGTTTTTTTAAGCCATCCTGTACATCCAACTTACAAATATTTTTGCGAAAATGTATTTTTTTATTAAGTAAAACTTCTTATGAAGAAGCACTTTTTTCGTAAAGTTAATAATTAAAAATTTTCTCATTTGGTAAGAACTTCCGAAGACACGCTATCGGTATAATAATAAATAAAGTAATTATTACTTTATAGACAGGGGAAAAGACTGCCTCTAATATGTATAAGCTCGAAGACACGTGTAATGCATCTGTCAAGGATATACCTAGTACAATTGTAAACTATGAAGTTACCCTACTTTAATGTCAAATTTTAAATTATCTACTAGAGTGTAAAAATTTGAATTATTTAATACAAACGTAAGTTTTACGGCAATTTGAATAAAAACAGCGTAAAAAAATAACTTTGAGATCAGTCAAGTAAGTTCCAGTTAAAAAAAATCAAGTTTAACTTAAAAATATTGAAATGATTTGCCAGCTAAATACTTACCGGTTAAATTTTAAAATCTTCTTTTTTAAAAATATTTCCTATTTTTAGTTTGGAGCATAGCAGTATCTACTTTATTTTACATTTATTACATACAATAAAAAGATCCAATGTAATGCACATAATCATCAAAATATTGATGTTGTGATGATATTGTGTTTTGACAATTTTTTGAACGTCGTTGTTAACCTAGCATAACACGTCAAATTTAGAAAAGTTAAAATTTAATAAAGATGCCCATGAAAGCTATGTTGCAAAATGACATTTCGTAAATTCTTCCTCAAAATGTAAAATTGATTTTTTACTATCTGTTACACAAATAAATACATTTTAAACTTAGAAATTCTTGAAATTTTTACTAATTAGATATATAAGGTTTTAAATAGAACCATTAAAGTAATGTTATGTTGTGTACTTTATATTATTTAGTGGATAAATATATACCATAATTTACAAATACAAATAATACCCACGTGAACGAAAAAGAAAATAACAATAAAACCCGTGATAACCAGGTAACATTTTAATAGTTTTGATAGATTTACACTCTTTTTAATTATGCTTTAAAAATCATACATTCAAAAGTCTTCATAATGGGCCAGGAGATTAAAGTTAGGCAAAAGCTAATACTATATATAGTATTTGCTTTGTTTGTTTTAGGCACTTTTGTATGCTTTATCTTTTATTATTTTAAGTAAAAGCTTGCTTGACTTTATTTACTTGACCCATTATCGGCGAAAAAAAATGGAATGAATTCCACTACATAATTTTCTATCTGGCAACACCGTTTCATCTTGGTTTCATTTGATCCCGATTGATACAAGCGCCCTCTATTGTTTTCTAATAGAAATGCTGTAATTTAAACCCGTTTTTTCAAAATAGTCCCGTTGTCGTTTACACACCTTCCTCTAGGTCCCCATAGTTTAGGTATTTGATTGAAAGTTTCTACTGCTTTCGAAATTGGGTTCAAAATTCCCCGATTTGTTCTACAATTTACTAGGTGAAGTTGGTTATGAGATCTTGTGTCATGATCGTGTATTTGATTATTAAAGGTTATTACTGTGTTACATTTTAGATTTTTCGAAAGTATTTTATGTATTTGTTTACATTGCTCGAATTTTAGAATGTACAATATAGGATCTAAGTTTAATTCTTTATAGAGTGTTTCCGTAGGTGTTCTGTAGTTAAGTTTAAATAAGGTTTTTGTTGCTTTATTTTGTAGTATTTGTATTCTCTTAAAGTTTGTGTTATTACAAGTTCCCCATATAGTTATGAGGTATCTTATGTTAGACAAGATATGTGCATTATAAATCAAGTATCTGTTTTTGTTGTTTAGATAAACCGAGCATCTGTACAATGCTCCTATCATTGGTGACAGTTTTTTACAAAGTTTATTTATGTGGTTGTTCCAAGTTAATCTATCATCCACAATCAAACCCATATACTTAGTAGAGGACACTCTATCTATTTTGTGATTTTTATTTTTATATTTAATGGTATTTCTAACATGTTTTTTTGTTTAAATAGCATGTAAACAGTTTTTTCATTTAGTTTTAACTTGTTTTGCAATAACCAATTGTAATATTTAGATAAATCTGTATTAACTATATTTTCCAAATTTTTAATGTTTTCAGTGGCTAAACACTAAGACCATGTCATCTGCAAAAGTAAAGTACGTTCCACACAATCCTGCTTTTCTTAATGACAAAATGTATAATGAAAAAGGAGGGGCCCCAGAACTGGGCCCTGAGGTACTCCTGCCTGATTTTTTAATTTTTGACTACTAGATTGATTTAGGCGTACAAAGTTATTACGATCCTCTAAATAAGTTTTAATTAGTTCATATGCTATGCCTCTTATTCCCATTAGTTCAAGTTTGTTAAGCAGGAGTGAGTGGTCCACTACATCAAATGCTCGGTTTATCTAAACAACAAAAACAGATACTTGATTTATAATGCACATATCTTGTCTAACATAAGATACCTCATAACTATATGGGGAACTTGTAATAACACAAACTTTAAGAGAATACAAATACTACAAAATAAAGCAACAAAAACCTTATTTAAACTTAACTACAGAACACCTACGGAAACACTCTATAAAGAATTAAACTTAGATCCTATATTGTACATTCTAAAATTCGAGCAATGTAAACAAATACATAAAATACTTTCGAAAAATCTAAAATGTAACACAGTAATAACCTTTAATAATCAAATACACGATCATGACACAAGATCTCATAACCAACTTCACCTAGTAAATTGTAGAACAAATCGGGGAATTTTGAACCCAATTTCGAAAGCAGTAGAAACTTTCAATCAAATACCTAAACTATGGGGACCTAGAGGAAGGTGTGTAAACGACAACGGGACTATTTTGAAAAAACGGGTTTAAATTACAGCATTTCTATTAGAAAACAATAGAGGGCGCTTGTATCAATCGGGATCAAATGAAACCAAGATGAAACGGTGTTGCCAGATAGAAAATTATGTAGTGGAATTCATTCCATTTTTTTCGCCGATAATGGGTCAAGTAAATAAAGTCAAGCAAGCTTTTACTTAAAATAATAAAAGATAAAGCATACAAAAGTGCCTAAAACAAACAAAGCAAATACTATATATAGTATTAGCTTTTGCCTAACTTTAATCTCCTGGCCCATTATGAAGACTTTTGAATGTATGATTTTTAAAGCATAATTAAAAAGAGTGTAAATCTATCAAAACTATTAAAATGTTACCTGGTTATCACGGGTTTTATTGTTATTTTCTTTTTCGTTCACGTGGGTATTATTTGTATTTGTAAATTATGGTATATATTTATCCACTAAATAATATAAAGTACACAACATAACATTACTTTAATGGTTCTATTTAAAACCTTATATATCTAATTAGTAAAAATTTCAAGAATTTCTAAGTTTAAAATGTATTTATTTGTGTAACAGATAGTAAAAAATCAATTTTACATTTTGAGGAAGAATTTACGAAATGTCATTTTGCAACATAGCTTTCATGGGCATCTTTATTAAATTTTAACTTTTCTAAATTTGACGTGTTATGCTAGGTTAACAACGACGTTCAAAAATTGTCAAAACACAATATCATCACAACATCAATATTTTGATGATTATGTGCATTACATTGGATCTTTTTATTGTATGTAATAAATGTAAAATAAAGTAGATACTGCTATGCTCCAAACTAAAAATAGGAAATATTTTTAAAAAGAAGATTTTAAAATTTAACCGGTAAGTATTTAGCTGGCAAATCATTTCAATATTTTTAAGTTAAACTTGATTTTTTTTAACTGGAACTTACTTGACTGATCTCAAAGTTATTTTTTTACGCTGTTTTTATTCAAATTGCCGTAAAACTTACGTTTGTATTAAATAATTCAAATTTTTACACTCTAGTAGATAATTTAAAATTTGACATTAAAGTAGGGTAACTTCATAGTTTACAATTGTACTAGGTATATCCTTGACAGATGCATTACACGTGTCTTCGAGCTTATACATATTAGACCACTATATCTCTGAAGTGGATCATCTAAAATAAAAAAACAAAGGTATCTACTTTTAAATATTGTATAATATAAATTAATTGAAGGAATAGGAGGATTTTTTTTACAAAATAAAGTTTTTACCGACATAAAAATAGATTTTTAACCACAAATTTAGGCCCTAAATTATTTATTAAAAAACAAATATTTATCGCAATAAAAAACCTGTATTTCAGAACCAATAATAAAATCATTTTAAATGTGGTTAATTGTTTAAGACCTTTTAATTGTATTTTTGATGGTTATAAAATATACAGGGTGTTTATTCTTTAATTATTAACTTAACGAAAAAAAGTACCTTCTTATAAAAAGTCCTGTTTGATAAGAAAATACATTTCCACAAAAATAATTGTAAACTTTAAAGCGTGATTTTTAAAAAATCATTTTATGTAATTTTATTAAAAAAGTTTTAATAAACATATGTCCAAAGTTGCTTCGTTTCTAAGATATAGGTCGTTAAAGTTAAAAAACATCGACAACAATTATAAAAACTTTTAAACCGGTTTGGTTAAAATTTGGTATGGTTGTTTAATGTAATAAGGCGTTGGTAAAACTCTAACTATATTGACTTTATTGGGTCCAGTAGCGTCTTATAAGGCACAAAAGCCAATATTATTGAGAAGAAAGTGTACGCCACTTGCTTTTTATGTAGTTTTTATATTTTTTTTCTATAAAGCAACTTAAAAAACAATTTTATATTTTCGTACATTTTTTCGTATCTGGCTTCGTATTTAGGATATTTATAGAATACCAACTTTTAAAAAAATAATTAACGCCCTGTATCTCAAAAACGATGCAACTCCGGACATATGTTTATGGAAACTTTTCTTTATTAAATGACAGCCTATAAAGTTTCCTAGCGTAGTTAGGAAATAAACTGTATGCAAATTTAAAAACAATTTTTTTAGGCCACTTTCTACATTCAACCTGCAAATATTTTTGTAAAAATGTATTTTCTTATTAAGCAGGACTTTTTATAAGAAGGCACTTTCTTTCGTAAAGTTAATAATTGAAAAGTTTCCCATTTGGTAAGAACTTCCGAAGACACGCTGTATTTTTCATTTATTTAAATATCAAGCCGGTGACAAGTGCCTGGGCAAATTGACAACATTTAAAAAATACTGTCTATCTCCAAAACGAATTAAGTTAGCCACGATTTACTTTTACCACCAAATTTGTTTAAAAAATAATAATCGAGATTGTGTATTTAGATTACTCCTATCTTTTTAGTTTTCGCTATATCCTGCAAGGTCAACGAGGGGGCGCCACCCTGTAAATACAAAACTTACGTTTTTTTTTGTCTATTAAATATTAATAAAAATCAATAATTTTTTATCCCAAACAAGATTTTTTTATATTTACAATTAGTAATACGGCATATAAGGCTCACCTAATGCAAAATGTAAAAAGACCTTGGATGATTTAGAAAATTTAGGCAAAGTTTTTTTAGATTAAAGATTGATTTTATTTATTGTAAAAATAAAATATAAATAGAATTACAAAAATAGATATGGAACCTACAGAAATATGGTAGACTATTTTTTATGGGACTTACTTAACAACCAGATTTTATGTACTTGCCGCTAAAATAAGGAACTTCTTGTGGCTTTTCTTTTCCTAAAAGATATACATATGTATATATTTTTAATAAAGTGCTTCGACAAAATCTTCGTAGTTGTCAAACGTGTCTCCCAGTTTCATTTTTGTTTGTTGATCAATATTAAAAATAATATTAATCAACAGGTTAATTTCAACTAATATTTGGCGGTTTTCAATAGTTTTTATAAGCACAGACGGCGACTTTTATCGAAGGATAAGTAAAACCGCCGGTAATAACAAATAAATTACAATTTTTGGCGGTTTATATCCGTAGATATAAAAAAATTGTTGGACGGCGGTTTTTATTTGAAGCAAAAATCGCCGGTGGTCGTTTAGTCAGTGCCTTTAATTATCCACCGTTTGCGGTTTCACAAGTAATTTAAAACCATTTGTAAAAATATTTTTAAACTTTACAGAGATCAATATAGTAATATTTAAACTTAGAAATATTTTTAATTAGGTATAATTTCTTAAACAAATACTTTTAATAAAATAATATTTAAAATATAATTAAATTTAAGCTTTGTCTAAATTCTCTTAAAATATAAGAATTTGGGAAATGTTATTTATTATTGAAGCCAAATATTATAATAACTTTATTAAAGAAAATAGGCAATTTACTGCTTAATTTATTTACATACTTGTAATACTATGAAGCTTAAATTTATATTGGGTAATATAGATTTATATACAGTGTGTCCACGGATAAACTCAACTATACCTGTAAAAAAATATTTTTATATTTCGAAAAAAGTATTCTTCATAAAAATGTTTGCTTCTGTCTTGACTGTAAAAGGTATAATTAAATTTGCCCCAGTATATATGGGGTGGTTTAAAATCGGAAAATATTACTATGAAAAATAAAAAAATATTTAAAACATATTTAAAATAAAAGCTTAAAAAAGTAATCAAAAGTGTATAATATTTTTCTATTGATTATGATTTCGGCAGAAAATTAGGGTTAAAATTATAAAATAAAAAAAAATATGTGTTTTTAATTAAGTAAAAAAATATGTACAGTTACTTTACTTTTGAGTTCGCACTATATATGGAAAACTTTTTAATTATTATTAATTTTACAGAAAAACTTATTTTTTTTTTTTTATTTTTCATAAAGTTCGGCATGGTCTTAAACCAAAAATGCACTCATCGGATATTAATTTTTAGTGATACACGAGGTATGTTAAAAATTATTAATTTTGCCCAAGCGAAAAGTACATTTATTTTTATAATATCGAACATTTTATAGGAAAAGTTGTTTAAAATATAATGTACCTTTCATATAGGCAAAATGACATACCTCGTATACCACTGTCAAAAATTCATATCTGATACTTTCATTCTAAGTTTTAGACTATGCAGAACTTTTATAAAATAACTTTTCGTAAATTAATAATAAAGAAGTTTTCCATATTGTGCGAACTTAAAAGTAGACACGCTGTTTTAAAACTATTAACCCTTTTGCTTGAATTTTTATTTTCTTTAAGAAATTGTGTTTTTCTGTTGTTTAATTTTTAATTGGTATAAAGGAATATTTCTAATAAATTTTATTTTAGTACATTTATTTGATTTTTTCAAAATAATTTCCACCACATTGAATACACTTTTCCATTCTAACAAACCAGTCACTGAAAATAGCTTTCCACTTTTCATTTGAAATTTCAGCGCATATTTTATCCCAGGCCTCCAGTAGCGCGTCTTCAGTTTTAAACTTTTGTCCTTTCAGTTGGCTCTTGACAAAAGGAAACAACCCAAAGTCACACGGCACCAAGTCGGGGCTATAGGGCGGATGTTTCAAAAGTCTCAAGCCTGCATCTGTCAAAAATTGACTGGTAAGTTCAGCTCGATGAGGTGGGGCATTGTCATGATGAAGGTACCAGCTAGCGAGTTGCGAGTTTGGGCGAATCACTCTTAACTTTTCTATAAGTTTTGAAAGGCATACTGTAGTGTACCAGAGAGCATTTACTGGTCTTCTGTTCTCGGAGAACAACACGTTTAATTATTCTTCTTGAACCAAAGAAAACAACTATCATTATTTTTTTACAGATCTTAATTTGCGAACTTCTGGTCGGAGTTTCTTCACCTTCGAGAACCCATATCTTACTCTGTTGTTTAGTTGGGACGTCGTAATAATAAAGATAAGTTTCATCTCCCGTGACAATCGACACTATGTCTTTAGATTTACCCTCCTGGAATTTGGACATCATTTTTTTACACCAATTCACTCTTTGTGTCTGCTGCTCAGGAGTTAACTTGTGTGGAACCCAAAAGATTACAAATTTTCTAAAACCCAAGTGCATCATGTATGATCGTTGCTTGTGTCATGTTGCTGAAACTAATGATGGAGTGTCCACATCTTCTAACTGTCGATCGGTGATTCGTCGGTTTTTGTTTCTATGGCTTGCTGGACATGGCAGGTATGTTTTCTGGGAGTAACTACGATTCACACGGTCAGCCTGAGAGCGTTGAGGCGTCTTCGAAGGCGAGAAGCAGGAAGCCACGCCTGAGAAGTGAATTGTGTGCCGCCGCCATACTGTATATGGTGCGCACGAGATGGACAGTCATCACCAAGTATAGGCTTCATTTCTTCTAAACTCTGTTCTTGGGGAATAACCCACGTGAAAAGTTGTATTTCAAAGTTGCACGGCACTCGATAGTCGTCCACGACGCCATTGCGCTTTAAAATCTCTGGACCCGAACGGCGCAAAACTGATAGTTTACTAATAACTATGAGGACTACGACGATGTCATGACATGTACAAACAAAACATCAAATGTTTACTTTCCTGCACCTTTTATACGCAAAAGCCTGAATCCTATCGAACATTATTTTAAAGACAAAAAATAACCCACCTGACAGGTTGACTTTCATTGGTATTTCGTTTTAAGCTCTTCCTGTGTAATCTTTTCGCAAATATTTTAAAAAAATAAAATTATAAAGAACATAACGTTTTTTACCCTTCTCCAATAATTTAATATTAAACAAATACATCTTTGGTCTAAAAACCTAATACTAATTTTTCCTTGTAAAAACTAGACACAATCATATGAATCACATACTGCAAACAAAATTCAAAACGGTTCTGTATTGCTTTTGTTTAATAAAGGACGTGTATTGCTGAGATCGGACACGCTAATATGTTCACGTGCTGTCAGAGCCTGTAAAAATCAGTTCCCCGCCGCTGTATTACCGACCCATGTGCGGAGAGCCTTAGTGACTGAGATATATTCGATGAAAATTATATTTTTTAGAATTGGATGGTTATATTGCCGGAACTATTGGAGATATGCATATTTAATGTAAAGGTTATTTTTTATTGTTTCTTAAAATATATTTTTATTGGTAACACAATAAACGGGATGTTTTATGAAAAAATAATATTTTTATGTATGAAACACTTGAAGATGGCCATATTTTTAAAACTACTAAAAATTCAATACATCAAGTGTGGTATTTTTTAAGGATTTCCTAAAATATTTTTTTAAGTGATAAAATATACACAACTGAATTCCTAAAAAAACACACAAAAAGTACATTATGTTATCCCTAATAACAAGAAATTTGCCTGGCCAAATTGACAAAACTGCATGGATAACGTAAAAGCGCCACCCTGTAAAATAATAACTAAATAGTACAAACTAATTCTTAATCTTAACGCGTAGACGGGAAAAATTATCATTTAAGATAAATAATGCCTAATAATAAGAAAAAAATTTGGTAAAATAGTTTTACTTAGGGAAATTATCAATTATTTTAAATAAAGCAAACTACGTCAATTTGAAGCGTAAATATTACCATAAAACCATTTTTTTACAAAATTATGAGCTAAATTTTTTGTTCCTTGTAAAAACTAAACCAATAAACAAGTTATCGTAATGCTTTGTATTCCAGTAGTACTCGTATATTAGTCATGGTTGTTGTAAGTGTATTTGAACGTGATTAAAGTTATAATATTGGCTAAAATTATTGTACCAAATAATTTCGGACACAAAATTTAGGTAACTACCCTTGTTTTTCTCTATAAGTCATTATTTTTCTTTACGTTTTTTAAATTTAAAATATATAATTTTCTTCCTAATTAAAAGAATATTTTACAAACCTTTCTTTAATTACTGCTTCTCCTAAGCAATTTCCCAAGTTTATGCGTATAGGTTAAGGATTACCCTATATACGTGTAAATATTCTACCATATTAATAAATCAATAACTACTATGGCCAAAACTCGATAACATAAGCATTGCCAAAAGTAGCACTTGTATACCTTGGATGTACCAGTTGTGGCCATGGCATATTTTATTCATATTTAAGGTGTTTATTATTATTATTTTTTAAATACATTTAAGTCATTTAATTAGTAAATAATAAAATATTTAAAAAATATAAGAATTTTTCCGCATCCAAATATGTAAAATATCAAAAAATCCTTTAAACATACTTCATAATACTAAGTATGTTAAAAACTAAATATTTATTTTTCACTTATAAATCTTAAAGGGGTCACATACGGTACCGTGGCCACAAATAGTACTACTCTATTTGACAGATATCGACGATAGGCTGATATAAGTTGGTTATCGGTTCGGAAGTTCTATTGGACCTATCAATTTAATTTTAAATCAATTTACTGGTTTTCATAATTTAAGAAGATGTTATAGGTAATTTAAGTCTATTTTTAAAATAGTTTTAATAATTTCTAAGAAAGCTTTTACAAAATATAAAAGTTCTATTCCCCAACCTCTTAGATTTTGTCAAGAAAAACTGTTTCTGTTTGGCTTTATAAAATATATTTTACGTTTTTCAGTATTTTCACAGTTGTGCAGTTTTCAATGCAAAATTTAAGGCTCTTGAAGTATAAAGTAGATATTGTATTCTTCGTTGCATTTTTATTTGTATCAGTGGGGCAATAAATGGCACCAAATGTACATGGGTCAAATGCAATACCTTTTCAAATATACTCTATAGTTTAATATTTTTATTTAAAAGTAAAAATGTAATCAAATTATTAACTAATAGGTGTAATTAATAAATAATGTAAAAAAATATGTTAAATTGTACTGAAAGCTAAAAAATAATTCGGTCCTAGCTACCAGATCGCACCAATCATTTCATCAATCTGGAGTATTGATCAGACAAATAATGAAACCGTTGGGCGTAGCGTATCCAGAGTAAATATTAAAATAGAATTTGCCATCTGGTAGCTAGCATTTACCGAATTATTTTTTGGTTTTTAGTACAATAAAATCGCTTAATTTTTTTTACAGAATCTATTTTTGAGGTTTTAGTTTTTTAAGTTGATACTTCTCATTTTATTGAGTTTATTTAATGCCTTACTACAACTAAGCAGAACTAACCAACGACTTTATATTAAATTAGTTGAGGAAAATACGTAATTCGTCATTTTGTGGCGGCGCCCATCTTTAATTTTTTTAATTGTAAGCTTTATTCTACCAATTAAGCCCTTTTATTTGATAGCCATATTGAGGTTGTAGTAATGTAATATATAATCCGTTATTTTGTATCAGCTGCCATCTTGGATTTACAATCATAAAGAATGTAACACATTGTATTGTAATCAAGATTAAGATCCAAATTTCCGATCGATCGGTCATTATTAAGAGGGTCTAAATTAAATTACTTGATATAACCCAAATAACAAATAAATAAAGAGCTTTGTTTAATTAAAACCGTTTAATAAAAACTGTTTTTTTTCTCACCTTTAAATACAACTTTTTAAATTGCATACGCCGCATTAATGTAAAGTGTGATATATATTTGGATTTTGAGTTAAAGTACTACTTTAACAAGTTTTAAACCAAATATTATGACTATTAAAAAAACAAAGCTCATGATGGTGTCCTCAAAGACGAAAAGTCGGATTCTTAATTAAGGGCCATTATTTCACAGAACAGAAAAAGTGACAATGGTAATGTTGGTTTGTTTGAAAATATATCTTTAAATAAATAAAAAGTATATAAAAATAAATAAAAACTGTTTCGTTAAATTTTGTTTTTTTACGAGTATTTTCGAAACGGTTGCAAATTGCAAACAATGTAATATTGTAAAACATAAAAAACGCAACTTTGCCTCAATTTAATTAAACCTGATAAGATTAATTTTTTTAATTTGTTTTTTTATATAAAACCAAATTTTACGTGTTTTGATGACAGTAATACATCTAAAGACAGATACCGAATATTTCTATAATTTTGTATAATTAATTACCTGTGTTGTTTGTTTTAAAAGGTATTTTTATAATAGCTATTTATAATTGTGTAACAACACTAACAAACTTTATTTAAATATCAACAATCTTTAAAACAAGTGATTTTCTTGTGATTTTGTAGTATTCCAGAAACAATTGGTTGGCTAGATTTTATTATTATAGTTTTGTTTATTAGTAGGGTTTACTTTTTATATAAATTTAACAGCCTTTATCTTAAAACAACTTATTTTTTGACCTTTGTCTTTAAATTAAAATTATAAGTAAGCCCCTATTTTTTTTATCGCAATAAGGAAACACCCACACCCCCAAAGTAATTGGCAAAATCAGAGATGGATTAGGGCCCAGGCCGGTACGGTGCGGGCCTAGGGCGGTAGAATTTGAGGAGCGAAAACATTTTAAAGGTGAAAGAAGTAAGGACAATCCATCCGAATCAAAAAAATCTTGAAAATAAACTACTCAGTAAATATCCTAATTATTTAGAAAAAATTTTAGTTATTCAATCAACTAAGAAGTAAACAAGATATTTGATTTGCTGAAAAAATATGGTAGGTACTGCATTCTCGAAATCTTGAAGATATTTTTTTGAGTATACCGGCTACAAGTTTTTGAGGAAAAAGATCTTTTTCTAGTTTAAAAAAACTTTTTACGGGCAAGTATGGGCCAGGATAAACTTAATGCTCTTTCTGCCAGTTAAAGCTCAATTACTCCAAGAAATTAATTATAAAGATATAATTAATGTTTTTGTGTGGACCAAAGCCCGACAGAAAATATTTAAAATTAATAAGTACTGGAAAGAAAATGTTATTTTTAGGTTCAAAGTTTTATACTTATATTAATTTATCTGCACAGTTCACTGAATTAATTTAGCAATTTTAGGATAGCATAAAGTTGGATTTAAACAAGTAGACTGGACAAAAATTAATAAAATTTATTTCTTTAAAAGGGGGCAAATTAAGTCAGGCCTAGGGCGGCAACATGCCTACATCTGCCCCTGGGCAAAATACATACTATTTAAATGATAAAAACTCAATTTTCAAAATTTAATAGATTAGCTTTTTAATCATTATTTCAGATCAAATGGAGTACTCAAATTTAAAAATGACATAATTGCGCAAGAAAAGCGTAAAAAATAATTAAGTTCCATTATTAATTATGCTTGATATAAACGCCATTAAAAATATTCTTTGTTAATTTTTTTTATTGAATTCTGCGAATAGGACATAGGAAAAAGCAAATAATAAGTTTAATTGCAAAAAGACGCCTTTATTACCACTTAAGCTGACTTTTGATTTAAGTACTCGGAAAATGGTCGCGTTAATTAAATTGTTCACGGGATAATCCTCTCTTGAACTGATTAGACTTTATTAAATGAATCACTACAAAAGAGCAGAACATGATAAATGGCGGTGTTTTCAAAAGACACTTTATGAGTTCCTGTGTTATTATATTTATTGTACCCAATTGGAGTAAAGAAAGCAATGATATTAAATAAAATGTAAATTTTAGTTTTTATAATATTAAAGATAATAATGGACACATAAATTGTGTTAAAAGAAATTATAGCAAAAATATTAATAACATAAAAAAGGAGCAGACATGTATATGACACAAAAGGCTCAGGCAAAGAATATAATAGCTGTCGCATCCAGGACAACATTAAATGATTTTAGTTAGTTAGAAAATTATTTTGTATTAGACTTTAAGTAATTAGGATAATTTTATGATTGGTCTCCACGTATTTTTATTGCTGCATACAGACCGTCTCACAAAAAATGGTGCGATCGATTTCTCGAAATGTAGGTTTTCGAAAATTTAGAAACTTAAGTAACATTATAAAATCAGCGGAGTACATACGCCTAAAAACCTTTTACAGCTCTAGCACTTCCGGCTATATCGAGATTTAATGCTGGGTGTTGATATTTGAACAATTAATAAAAACAGGGTGGTCAAAAATAATCGTTGAAAATTATATTGAATGAAATGAAATCCCCTATCTTTTGTTACCATATCCTATTTAGCATTTAAAATAAGGGTATAAGTTTGTATAAAATGCAAAATTTATAGTCGACAAAACAAAATATAAACAATTTATTATTTATCTATCCTAACAATACAGTTGTACGGGTAAGTATAGTGTAGTTGACCCTGACGCTGCATCTCGCCGTCATGGCCAACTAGAAGCCAAACTTGAAGCCGTACTGACTGACTTATGATTTTGGCGATATAATGTTTAACAACTATTTTTTACCACCCTTGTTGTTAAAATATCAATAGAGGCTCCTTAGCCAGTGCCATTTTTTTTAAATTTCATATTTATGCATTAAATTTTAATTACTTTTTATGTAGCATGTCCAATTTTTATAGTCAACTTGTTCGAAGTAAATTACTATTAATTTATTTTAATTTACGAAGACATGGAAGCTGGAATAAATGCATTAAATATTTAAGCATTAATTTTTGCAAAATGGTCAGTCACGTCGATATTTGTTTTTAAATTCATTTTTTTTGTAAATTCTTGTATACAAGGTGTCCCAAAAATAAGTAAAGACTACCAAATTATTTTTTTGCAACGGAAACACTCTATTTTTTATTACATTTTTATAGTCTGAATTAAAATTTTACAATGTAACTTAATTCGAGTGTTATTTCTAAAGTCAACAATTATTAATAAAACCATTTGTAAAAACTCATAAATTTAGATAAATTCTTTTAAAACTAAAAAGTTTGTTTTTGGAAATAATCGTAAGTCGTGGTGGGTCAGGTCGATATTTATACAGAATTAGCTAAATGAAGTCGTTTAAAACAATGTACTTATAGATAATTAGTTAAATTAGTGGTTTTTAAAGAGTGCGCCAGGCGCTTCTAATGACCGAGATATAACGCTAATACTTTATATATTGTACTTTACATGCAGCACTTTCTTGGACAAAACTGTATACATATTGCGAATGAGGACGCCCTGACAAAATACAAAAGCTGTTAGTGCGCCGCATACTGAAACAGTTAGCAAATCCCTGATAAATAATGTTTAAGTTTTTATTTTAGTGTTGAAAAGTAAATTTTTGCGCAAAAGAGAGTTTTTACTTTTTTACTTTATTATAAAAATTTAATAACAAATACAACATTATTAATTTCACTTTTTCCCCTCTACAAATTGACGTTATTTAATTTAAGATCCGGCGTTTTGTCTTTAAGCCGTCATTATCAACTTTGTTTTTTAAAAGTGTCAGACGATTTTATTTTAAACTTTATAAACCTTTACTTTGATTATAAATTTAATTACATCATCATCAAAGCATCAATAACTATTAAAAAAAATTGATGTTGTCTCAGAAGATATTCGTATCGCAGGTTGCTCTTTATCAGATGTCACCAACTACTTTCATTTGGGGTTCTTTTTTCGAATACCATGACCGTCGCTGTCCGAAAAAAACCCGGGTCGGAAGCGGTATTCAATGTTTCTTACTCTCCCCCACTCCTCGCACTCGCCGCTGCTCGCTTTACTCGTCTCAGCGGTCTCATCCGGACCGCTTTCGCCAGTTGGTGATCGGGCTCTATATCCAAAATTTAGTTTGTATTTTTCGAATTAAAAGTAATCTTAGAATAATCATTACACTGATAATAACAAATTAAATTTTAATTTACTATAAACATTTAAATAATAAATCGATGTTGTTTTCAAGCGCAAAACAAAAGAAGAATTAAAAACTATACAGGGTGCTCAATTTAAAAACTAGAAATTTCAGCTATTTTAGGTGAAACCAGAAAAAGGAAAATTTTCTCGTATATGTTTATTAGGGTGTGCCAAAACAGTAAAAAAATGGATTTTGCTCTTACCCAAAAATATCTTAAAGCATGCCCAAACAAAGCTTAAGAGATTCTCTAAATCATTAAAATTATAAACTAATAACAATTCTTAAAACAATAACAATGTTAACCGTATTAAACTAAAAACAAAGACCTGCTATTTCTATATTTAAGCAGAAGACAATTTAGAAAAAGGCAACTCATAACATAGGTTAAAGCGATGGTAGACTATAAAGTTTGACTTATAGTAGCTTTGGAAGGTTCCAAGGCTAAATTAATTGAAACATAACTTTTGTCATTTTGTAAAAGCTTAATTTTATACAGGATGTTTTTTAACACACACACACTCTGATTACATCTGAGTATTTTTAGGACATGCATATTGGGAAACCCTAAAAATCTCATAAAACTCTTTTTGTTATATCTTGTTAAATAATAAAAATATTGGACTTCCTTGGGTTATTGGGTTACCGCAAAATGTTTGTTTACCAAGGGGTAGGAACTGTCAAACCTATCTAGCGACTAAGAAAATCCCTTCTAATAGGTACCCAAGTAACCCCAGAAATTTCATTTGATACTTGGTACCTGCCAAAGCCCCTATGAGGCAAACTTTATAGTCTACCATTGCTTCAACCTATGTTGGAAGCATACGCTGACCAACTTTCAGCTTTTACAAAATGACGAAGGTCTGCCGCTTACATGCTCTTGGACTAGAAAGCATATTTAAAAGTTTTTACCTTTACTTTTGTTAAGATTTTAAGTGTTTAGTTTATTTTCCCAGTTACTATAAAACCACAGGTGATAACTTACTTTTAACTTTCCCGACTGTAAAGATTAAGAATGTCAAGTACGAGAATTAAAAAGTTTTATAGTATTGTTTTCGTTGAGTTTGCGAAATTAACTGACAGAAAGTTACAAAGTAAGATGTTGTTTCTATAACCTTATATCAAAACACGCAAAAAATTATAGTGGTTAAAGTTAAATCTTGTTAAGCTAAGTTATTTATGACTTATTTTCGTACGAGAACTTTTTAAATTATAGGTAAAAGTTTACTATTTAGACATCGCGCCCATTTTAATAATTTCATGCATATAATTAATAATGATAAAGTGGCGGATTTTTGCCTAACCTTAGGTTGTGTGCATATTGGAGCTGTTTTAAGCGAGGTTAGCAGCGCAGCTCGACCAAAGCATCATGTTGTTACTGATGTACCATAAAGGTGATTTTGTTGAGCAGCACTGCTAAACTCGTTCCTCGTCGCTCCGACATAAACACACCTTAAGCTGAACAGTTTGAAAGATTTCTTGCATAAAAGTTTTCTTGCTGCAATTTTAGAGCTGCACACGCGCACTTTGCAGCAATGTTTAAAAAGAGAGAAAAGTGCGCGTGTGCAGATCAAAAAATTGCATGCAAGAAAACTTTAAAAGTGTAAAAACAGCTTTAGGCACAAATTAACCAGCTACCGACAGTTATATTAAAAAATACGTATACTCTTTGTAAAACCAAACTTTAAAAAAACTAAATATTAAAAATTATTAAAGTAGTTCATACTTGCAGTGGAGTGTTATATTATTATAAAATCACTTTCACATAATTTTTCTTTTAAAACGGATTCTCTTTGCCCCCACGCGTTCCTTTCCACCTCCTTTCATAGTGGGTTTAAAAGT
Organism: Listronotus bonariensis; assembly: GCA_014170235.1. Lineage (NCBI taxonomy): Eukaryota > Metazoa > Arthropoda > Insecta > Coleoptera > Curculionidae > Listronotus > Listronotus bonariensis. The sequence goes on from JACEGR010001667.1 coordinate 18,428, forward strand.
AATTCTACAGTCTTCATTTTTATTTCGTCTTTTTATCTTTTCCTTCCCCCTTGACTCTATTTACAACACTTAAGCAAGGTGTTTTCTATGTTTTAAGTTTTTGGCGCCGATAATGACTGCCTAGGCAGTCGAAACATGTTCGCACACAAACAATTTGTGGTGTGAAACAAAATACATATGTGGAGATGACTGAAAGTTGTTTTATTTTAAATATTTTTTAAATATTAAAATACTTGTAGCAAAAAAACTCGAATTGGCTTTTTCTATACAAAGTGCCACAAAAAATAAAAAAGTATCACAAAATTATTTCCATATATTTACAGAATCTCCTATGAGGAAATGCAGCGAGTGGTTTCTTAAAAAGTAGGCCGGGCAAAATATAAAAACTTGGGAATAATATAAAGTCAGTGAAGGACATACAACTTAAATTTTTTGACAGCTATAACACGTCTGAAGGCAAATTATATATTCCAGGAGATAATAGAAACAGAAAGAAAAAAAGATAGAAAGTAAATGTATTTATATTTTAAATTACTATTCTTTACGCTTTTTTCTAAACATCTTGGGTAAAATCGTCGATTGGAAAATAGTGTACTATCTATTAAACCTTAAAATATATAGGCAGTTTTTATGAATACATGGGTTTTTAAATCTCACTTTTTTGATGTAGGTTTTATTTTTGCTTATGTACAGGGTGGTGCGATTTCAAATGTTATAACAGAAAACTCGTATTTCCTGACCAGATAAAAAAAAATTGACATAGGTGTCTTGAACTTGATTTTCATATTAGATAAATGGTGAAAACTGCATCCCGAAATCTCTATCGGTATCCGAGATATAGGGCGTTATTCATTTTTGGCCATTTAAAAAAAATTGTCCGTATCTCATTTTTAAAAACTGCCCAAAATGGTGTAAACATTCTTAAGGCACTTTTTTGAGTAGAATCCATTGGACTACTCAGATTTTTAAAATTATTTCTGAGTTTCGTTGAAAATATATAAAGCTAGTTTTTTTTTAAATAAAAATCTTAGTTGGCCATGATCTCAAAAAATTGCTTAATTTTTGCTTTTTCCAATGATATATTGTTATACATACTTATCTTTGAGATTGAGCGAGATATTGTAGTTTTTTAATTTTTGCTACAGTAGGACATGGAAAAAAATCGGCACTTGTCAAAGTCAAGTAAATAGCATACCAGTTATTTCATTTTTGCTAAAGAAGGCCATGCAAACATGTCAACAATCAAACACATAATACTAAAAAATAATGCAATTAAATTACAAACTTTATATTTATGAACATACTATAATGAAAAAATTGACCTTAAAAATTATATGAGTTTTAAATGAAAACCAGAACCTATGGAAAAACTTATTTTAAAGTAGATGTTCAAAGTTGGCTTCTTCTTTCCTAATAAATAATAAATACCTTTTTTCCACTGCATTACAAGCGTTTATTAGTTTAACAGGTCTAATCGCATCAAAAGCTTGCCTAGTCGCTACTTGCAACTTTTCTCGTGTTTCGATAATTCTTCCTTTAAAATCTATATCCTTTAATCTTCCTCATAAAAAAATCTAATGGTGACCTAGCAGGCCATAGTATAGATCCTCTAGTACCAATCCATTTATCTTGAAATTCTTGGTTCAAAAAATCAGTTCAGTAATTCGCGCGTTATGCGGAGGGCAACCATCTTGCTGATAATGAATATTTCGAGCCTGCGCTAATGGCAAATCTTTCAAAAATATTGTAAAATATTTACATAATCTTGTGCGGGTAAACTTTCATTAAAAAAATGGGGACCTTAAAATTGACCACCAAAAATCCCAACTCAAATATTGAAACCTTGCCGTTCTTGTCTGTTTACGGGCACTGTAACATGTAGCCCTATAATATGAATTTTACCTATTATACAACACTGAACTATCTATTCGGCTTTCATCTGTCTAGATAACGTTCATATGCAAGTTATTGTTTAATCTGCACTAATTCACATACCACTCGCAAAATGTCCCTCCTTTGGAAATCCCCATTCTGATGATGATGAACTTTTCTTACTTTGTACGGTTTAAATTTGTGCTTTTTAAAAGTTTTTAAAACTACAGTTTTCTCAATACCTGTTACCTAAGCTACCGATCAATGAGACGTGTTAGGATGGTCTAAAACCTCATCTTATATATTTTGTTTCTGAATTTCACTTTTATCATTAACTGCATAAGTTCTTGGCCTCGGCTTTCTTAAACTTCCGTAATTTGTTAAATTTGATTTCAAAACTTAAAAGAGTCTTTTATCTGGATGACGACGTTCAGGAAATCTATTCAAATATAATCACTTGCGGCCTCGAAATTTTCATCAGACAGGAAATAGCACTTTAACATGTCAACTTTCTTGTAATTTTTATACATTTTTGCAATCCTTTTAAATAAAACAGAGTTCAAATCAGTTTTTGATAGAAATGATAAATTATTTAGCTGACTTTGACAAGTGCCGATTTTTTCCATGGCCTACTGTAGCAATTAAAGAACTGAAATATCTCACTCAATTTTAAAGATAAGTATGAATAATAATATATCATTTGAAAGAGAAAAAAATAAGCAGTTTTTTGAAATCATGGCCAACTATGATTTATATTTTAAAAAACTAAGCTCTATATATTTTCAACAAAACGAGAAATAATTTTTAAAATCCGACTACTCCAATGGATTCCACTTAAAAAGTTACTCACAAATGTTTACACCGTTTTGGGAAGTTTTCAAAAATGACGGACTTACGAATTTTTTTAAAATGGCCAAAAAATGAAAAAGTCCTATATCTCGGATACCGATAGAGATTTCGGGATGCGGTTTTTACCATTCATTTTATTTTGAAAATCGAGCCCAAGATACCTATGTTAATTTTTTCTATCTGGTCAGGAAATACGAGTTTTCTGTTGTACGCGGTTTGGCCAAAAATGTAATTTTTGCTCAAGAGTAAAGTACCTGTATTTTTGCTAATATCACAAATTGTTGTAAAGAAAAGATATTTAGAATTAAAAATTAATTTTAAATATGCAATTTTGTTAATTTCCAAAAAAAAAGATTTTTTTCTGCAAAAATTGAAAAAATTTAAGTTTGTACATTAGTGCATTATACATTCTTTTGTTTTAGGAACAATTATTTTAAAAAGTTTATTTAAAACTACACTAACAAACCAAAATTTTCTCGATTTTTGCAGGAAAAAAAATTGTTTTAGAAATAAACAATATTGCAAATTTGGAAGTAATTTTTAATTATAAACATCTTTTTTTTAACTAATTTGCGATATTAGCGAAAATATAGGTACTTTACTGTTGAACAGAAATTACGTTTCTGGCCAAACCTCGTACGTGACTGACCCATACGATTTGTTTAGTTTAAAATGGCAAGCTAGATCTGCAGTTTATATTATAATAAAGGTACAATAAAAAATAAAAAACAGTAATATAAAATTAACCCCTGAACATCAACTTGTTTTGTAAAACCGAAAAAAGGTTTTTGGAAATTATGCTATTAAATACAAAAATTATTACCTATCCGTACTTTCAAAATAATAAAAAAAATTTTCAATAATAAATTTATTTTAAACCTCACATCTTTTACAAAAAAGAACATAAATAAAAATGTAAAAATTAAAAAAACACTATAAAAAGTAATACGGTGTAGACAGAGATAGAAAAAAGAGCTTAACTAGTCCTACTCTTTCTTTCCTTTTGAACGTTCGTTTTGAGGTTAATTGTTTTTTTAATAAAAAAATGTTTTTTGTCAAACAAATGTTCTCTATGGGACATAGATTGCGCTAATATTTTACTGCTACCATAGTCGTCAAAATTTAACGCGTTCTAGAAAGAGAAAGTTGGTGGTAGTTTAGCAATCCTTACGACTTTGTAAACGAAAGATTTTGTGCCTTTAAAAAATAATAAAAGTATTTATTTATCTCCCTCCAAAAGCCATAAACACTGCGACAAGGCTTGCCCCAAATATTGTTTTCATCTGAAGTCGCGCAATACATTCATTATTCGAGCACGATAGACGATGGTACAGGGGACAGGGTGTAGTTATTATTAAGGCTTTATGCGGCTAATTTACATAAGAAGTATTTACTTTATATGGTATGTTGCATGTTCCGTGCTTGATGTATTATTTGTGGAGGACCGCCTGACGTAACAAAAATAATTGGTTATAAATAGCGCTGCCAAAGGTATTTGCCTCACTTGCTAAGTTAATGCGTTTTGTTTAATTTTGTTGCGTTTCTTTTTTTATTATAAACCCGTCATAATTCGACGGGGTTCAATATAGTAATTTTTTTAAAAACGTATTTTATAACTCACTGGGACACTTTTTACTTAATTTATTTTCTAATCAAATTCTGTTTCAAATCCCACAAAGTAAGTTAAAGAATAGAAACAGGGGCTAAGCAGATTTAAGACCCTCGCCCTCATACTTTAATTATGTAAATTATTCAGTTAAATTCGAGAAGTGTTAGGAAGCCTCGCTTGATGGTTCCCTTTTGTTGTTGTGTAAAGTTATTCAGAGACAAACATTAAAATAATGCACTGCTTAGTTTTAAACATATAATTAAGCTGAAGATACGCACCTTAGAAACAAAGCTTGTCTACCACATTTTTGGAACAAATGATCCCAGTGATTTATGTTGGTCTTTATTTAAATTAGCAAAAATCTTAATGTCACTGGGAAAATTAATGCCACTACAATTAAATTGTACGCATAACTTAGAAATTTGTGAAAATACAATTATTTAAAGTTTGCAAAATAAAATAAAACATAAAGTTAAAACACTTCGTTGAAAACTAAGATTTGAAGAGTTAACTGTAATAAATTTAGTGAGATAAATAGACGTAAATTAATTGGGTCACTGTTAATACATCTTTACCAGCGTTAAATTAATTTATTTATACAGTGCATTTCTTTTATTTCCCCTTCTTTTTTTTAAACGGATTAATTAAATACTATATATACTACATTTTAGAGTGAAATTGACAGATAAAAATTTCAAAATGGCGGCTGGGTGCCATTTTAGAAAAAAAAATGGAGAAGGCGGTCTCGTTACACATCATTTTAAAGCTTATACCGAGTACTTTAAACCCTAAAATATAAATCACTTTACTCAATACAACATGACGGTATTTTAAATATACATATATATATATATATATACATATATATATATATATATATATATATATATATATATATATATATATATATATATATGTATATATATATATATATATATATATATATATATATATATATATATATATATATATATATATATATATATATATATATATATAATAAGATTTCGATAACCGATCTTGGATCTAGTTTAAAGCAATATCGATCTTTAGATGGAAAATAAACTGCCGCTTAATTTATTTGAAACTTGAAATTTTTTTGATGTATTTCTAATCGTTATTACTCTTAAATAAAACGCAGTAACAAAATGCGGTTTTTACCGTTTTGTAGGAAAACTTTATAAACTGGCTATTCTAATTTAGGTATTTTTTACAAAAACTTTGTTAAGAGCGACAATTTACAAAAAAAAAATAAAAAAAAAAGAATAACGAGTTTCTCACCTTTTGATATCTGTTATATTTTTCAAAATAATTTTTTCAAAAAATTATTGTTTTTATTATTGTTTCTATATTCAACAGTTTATTACGGATGTCAGTTTTTTAGATAATTTCAAAAGTTCATAAGTGTGTTTAAATTTTATTTTGAAAAAAAAGATTAACGCTTCAGAAGCGTCGCAAATGTAATAAAATTTTATTTTGCTAATTAATAACTTTCTAAACTTCTGTAAGCACCACATATTTTGTATTTAAGAGTTTAATTATTTTTGCAATTTTTGGCTTATATACAATATGTTTCTGAATGCTCTTTTTACTTACCAGATGACTGACACATTTTTATATTTTAGTTTTTAAAAAATGAAACACCATACAGGGTTTTTTAAAATCATGGATTCCACATTCCACAGACTTTTAATCCTCGGATGATTTTACGTTAAAAGGTCAAATCAACCTATGTTCCGGCTGTTTTATCTTTTAAGATACAGGGTGGTTAACTTTAAAAATATATCTTTTTTTTAATATCTGTGATACCATTTTAAAAATTTTATTTAAATTTGGTACAGAGCCACTTTACATCAAGAAGCATTTTTGTATTTAAAATATATATATTTTTTATTGACGTTCAGGCGAGATTTGAATGAAATATATTAAAAGAAAATATAGTTCGTTACTGCTTTTTTTTTACAAAATGCCCTTTTATAATTTACATTAACTCTTAAATAAAGATGATATATTGTCTTTTTTTCGTCAACGAATAGTTTTGCATGCATTTCTCCGCATGTTCATATGGGTATCATGAGGTATCTGGTAGAACATTCCTTTTTGTGTTCTGGGGACTCCCTTATAATAGTATTTTAAAAGTAAGATAAAATATTTAAAATGCAAGTTTTTAATCCTTTAAAATAATAAACCATGCGATTTTTTTAAACCCCAAAATGCATATTCTATCAATTTTCACATTATACGTATATAAGTTTATGTAACATATGGAGAAATGCTTCATACTTTATTAAGCAAAAGCCATTCGTAAAAAAACAAAAACCTTATAAAACATTTGTTTAAAAGTAAATACAAATTATAAACATATTTTTGTTACAAAACAGTGGCGTACTATATTTTTCCCCTAAAAATATTTAATTTAAATTCCGCTTGAACGCCACTGAAAAAATGTAAAATATATTCCCGTTAAAGAAAACTGGCCCTGTAGAAAATTTTATTAAGATTTTCAGAGTGGTATCACAGATATTATAAATATATATATATATATATATATATATAATTCTGCTTTCCTTCCAAATGTGGAGTCAATGATTTATAAAACACCCTGTATGGTGCCTATTTTTTTAACACTAAGATATAAAAAGTATTAACGTGTGTTTTAAGTTAATCGATAAAAACCCTAAAATATCCGAAATACTAACTATTACAGAGATGCGATAATCATCTGGTAAGTAAAAAAAGAATTCACAAATATATTATATCTACGCCACTTATAATTTTTTTTTTTGGAAAAGTTAAAAACCTTCCCGAGATAAATGTCCATATTTTATAAAAATTGGAAAATAAAATCGGACGCTTAAATACAGAATATGTGGTGCTTACGGAAACTTTAAGAAATTATTAATTAGCAAAATAAAATGTTATTACATTTGCGATGCTACTGACGGGTTATTAATTTTTTCAAAATACATTTTTAATACAGTTTTAAAAGGGTACTTATGAGCCTTTAAAATTATTTTAAAAAACTGGCCTTGTAATAAACTGTTAAATACAGAGGACAATAATAAAAACAATACATTAAAAAAGAAATTAATATCTTGAAAAATGAAACGCGTTTTTTGGAATTGTCTATTAAATAACACCATATAATTAAAAACAAAAACTATTTTTCTTGTAGAATGTCTCTCTTGCCAAAGTTTTTGTAAAAATTGGACTTTTTTTTACAACCCGTAGAATAAAAACAGGAAAAACTTTACTTTAATTAAAAAGCCTTTCTTTTTCTAAAAAAAAAAATACTACAAAATGGTAAAAACATTTTGTGATTGCATTTTAAAATGTACAAAACAAATTAAGATATATTTTTTAAAAATAGGCAATTTTACACAAACTCATTATAATTTTTAATACTTATTGGGATAAAATTATAAAATTGAAGGGTTTTTAATTAAAAAAATAATTTTTGTAGTTTAATCAATTTACTTTTATTCGTATTTTTTAAACACGCTGACATTTATAAAACATTATAAAAATGTGGATAAAGTAATATACTGCAGAGTGGCCATTGGAAAACGAAACTGAGGTAATTTTGGGCACGTCAACCCATTTAAGGGAAAACGTTCGGACCCGTCAATTCTTGAATTTAGGAGTAACCATTTTTTGGCAGGATAGTTGCCCTGATTTTTATGGGTTATAATTTTAAGAGAACCCATTAAAGATCTAAAAATAAGACTTGATATCGGTAGATGGTATGAGAAAAGAGAGATTTTGCATATTTTTTACTTTTTGGTCACTTCCGGTTTATCCAAAAATGGGTCAAATTAAAAATTAGAGTATGATATTTTAAAAGGTTTTCAGGCCTATTTATTTGTTTTAAAAACATTTTTAATATTGCATTTTGGGGGCCATGATTGGATGCAAATTAATCCCCAGGGCTAAAGCCCCAGGTAGTAGTGACTAGTATGAAAGATATGAATAAAACAAGTTGGCCAATTGACATTTTTGCGCTCAACTATTTTTTTAATTCGACTTTTTTTTGACAAGCACTTTAAAAAAAAAAAGGATTTTCTTGACGAATTTAATGAAACTAATTTATTTGTGATCAGATTTATAATAAGGACAAGATTTCTATTGTATATTATATAATTTTTTATTTTATAGTTCGACCTATACTTTTTGAAGACAGTTGCTGTTTTAAAGGGCTTTATAGGCTACATTTATAGAGTTAATTTGTATAAAATTAGTACTTTAAAAATAAAACAGGTTTTACCCTAACTAATACTTTAGAAAGGCAAATAGTTTTTTAAGGTTTTACCTATAAATTAATTTTATTTAATCAATAGTTTATTTATAAAACTTTTTTTTAATGTAATAATTTAATTTTATGTTACTTTTTGCCGTGAATAGGGAAACGCGGGGTAGATCGGGGTACTTAATGTTAAAGTGTTTTTTGGAAAGAAATTACCCATAAAGGCCTAACATTTTTTCTTGGGAAGTAAATTTAACGTTATTTTTAACAGTTGTTACAAAAATATTTCGTTATTTTATTTCCATATATTGTTATTAGGGTTTTTACAAAAATTTGCACAATACCCCGTTTTGCCCTACCTATGGGGCACATCGGGTGAACCAGAAAAAACAGTTGTTAAAAATTTAGTTAACACTCTTTATTGATACATAACTAAACTAAAAACACAAAACACAATTAAAAATAGCAAGAACAGCTTGAAGCATTGATTCTGAAGACCAATTTTGTCTATTCGTTTTTCTTACATATGTTCGAACCATCTGGAAACAAGATAAATAAGAGTATGATAGTTAAATTTTGTTTATTATTAAAGATGAAGCTTTATGGCTATGGTGTATTAAAGAAAGCTCACATCATAAACAATATCTGGAATGAACAATCACCACTTAAATACACGTGGGGCAAAACGGGGAATACCCCATTGTGCCTCTTTCCATTCTGCCCCATAAGCTTGCGTCGCGAGTGTGACTAAATAACAACAATGTCATTTGTAATAAACGCTTGATTTTATTATTAAAGTTATATTAAGGGGGAAGCGTTTTTTTAAACTGCAAAAATGTGTGGCTAGTAAAATTTAACACTTACCGTTATTTCAAAATTCGTCAAGTTTTACAGTAGACCTTTACAAAACAGTGCTTCAGTACCGCAGTTGACGAACGTCTACTGAAAAGCTCAAATTATTGTTAACGTATCCTAGAAAATAATGCTGAAAATATTTATTGATATGGCATTCTTGCGCTAACCCGCGAAAATTTAAAATACACTACCCCGTTCTACCCCGGTACCCTGTTCTATATCCGGTTTTCCTAAACCTAAAATTAAAAAAATAATAATAATAAAAGGCATTTTATATTTCCCAATTTAAAATTTAAATAATTTTCCAAATTCCTAAATCTTTTTTATATTTAAAATATGCTTTATTACACCCTATGCTATACTCTCAGGTTGGTATAAAAAGCGATCAATATGAAAACTTTCAGCAGAGATAATGCTTCGGATGCCCTTAGGTGAAGATTTGTTTTATCATTCCGCGTGCATTCGATTTAAACTTGGTGATGTTAAGAAAGTGATTTTTTTAATAAAAATTCTTTTACCTATTTTAAAAACAGTTTTTTTTCATAATTCATTTGAAAAAGGTAATATATTAATTATAATATGACAAAATAATGTTATAAGAATTTTCAATTTAACCTTTAAAAAACGTAAAAAGTAAAAAAATTATAGTACAATAAAACTCATTAAAAAAGCCGAAAAAATAACAAAAATTAAAGGAAAAATAAATTCCAGGCGATTTAAAGTCGGGAAGGGGAAGAGGGGGCGGGTTTAAGTAAAAATGAAATTTTTTTCGATTACCGGCAAAACTAAAGTTTTCGTGGAAAAAAATTAAATGGCAAAGTTGCAGGTAATAAGAAGATCTACAAGTTTAGTACCAATGCTTTTTTACATAACCTCAAAATTTATGTAAAAATTCAAATATTAAAGTTTTTGGTTTATCTTTTACAAAAAATAAAATATTTTTACATTTTTTTTTAACTTACCCTTGCATGTTCCAAATACTCTTTTTTTTATTTATATTATTAATCCCTTTGAATTAGCAAAAGTTTATATTAAGCGGTGTTTTAGACTGCATGGTTTTTTAAAAAATAATTTGGAAGCTCCAACTTTGTCTAATTGTTAAAGTTTAAACAAAATACAATTTAACAACATAACAACAAAAATTATATTTTCATAAAACACTAAATAAAAATTTGTCTATTAATGAGATCCCAAATTGCAATGTCGTTAATGTTTCCGCAAATACCCGCTTATAAAAGAATTAAAAGAATGTAAACAAACGTTCAGCAGGTAAGAAGAGCGAGATCACTTTATATAAAACGCCATACAATGGAACAGGATAAATGACAAGAAAGATCCAAATCGCCTTTCTATATCTAGGCGTTCGTGTAGCCCATTCGTGACTGCGGAACGAGCCGAAAGACTTTACGAAGTTCGAAATAGACAGGAAATAGAAAATAGATAAGAAATTTCTTTTTGCGAGATACGGAGTACGGTCTCCGTTTTTTTATTGTACCTAATCAAGACGACTGTAGAAATGTTTTTATTAAAAGAAAGTTGGTATTAAGTTAATTTTTTTATATTTAAATTAGTTTGTTTTTTTTGTTTGTTCTGAAGCAAAAACTTCTTTTTGTTCAGCTTTCTAAAGAAGTTTAAAAAATTAAAGTTAAATTTTTAGTATTTTTGCATTTTTGTACTTTATTGTGTTGTCTGTGCCAAGTCCCGGAATTTCGGGTTTGGAAAAATGCTCGGTATTATAGTACACGAAATGAAGCTCAAAAAAATAGGTAAAACCTGGCAATTGTTTGAACCTGCATGAATTGACAATCAAGGATCAGGATCAAAACCTATAACAAACCGAAGGAAACCAATACCCTGGGGGTAGTTGCCACCCCAGGGGGTGAAATTTTTTATTACATTTTAACCACAAAAATCAATCAAAAAGTAATTCTTAGCAAAAATGTTTTATATATTTTTTTCATAACTATAATATTTTTTAGGTTATTTGCAATTAAAAATAACAATGTTTTGACGAAAAAATCGACGGTTTAATAGGTTTTTTACGAATAACACAAACATTTTTAATTTAATTAAATTTGTAGATTTTTAAAGAAAAAACAAAATTGTTTTATTATAATTTTTCTACGACCAATACGAGCCGAGATACGGAGTGTTTATTGTTAGCTTTTTTCGTCTAATGCAAAATTTGATAGAATAAGAGTCAAAAACGGAAAAATGTTGCATTTTCCTAAAACAAATTATTAAACCTTTTCTAAAGAACATAAACAGACTTAAAAGAAAGTCTTTATCATGAAAATTAAGTGAGGTATGATAAAGATAAGGTCAGTAACTAATTTTTGTTACGAAAAAATCAATAAAAACAACCCCCTAACTAAACCCCAAATTTAAGATGACCTTTACTCTTTTACTATTATCTTTCTACATGTAATAATAATGCATTTAGGAAGTTCAACCAATTTAAAATGCATAATTTAAAAAATATTATGTAGATTATTATGCTTCAAAGTGGGCTAATCATATTTTTCAAAGAAAAATTGATTGCGTTTTTTAATGTATCTCCTTTATTTTTAATGATAAAAAGGGTTTTTTGAAAAGTTTTTTTAAGCTTTTCAAGAGCTACAAGTCTCTTTAAGCGAAATTCCTTGGGATTCCTTGGTTTTTTAAATGGGGTCAGCTTAAAGGGATCAAAAAGGTAATGCTCGTTCGTAAATAGAGGTTTTAAACCACTACATCTCACCAAATATTCACTGTAAAGAAAATCTACGCACAGAAAAATTTTAGTCATTAAAAAGCTGCAATTTAAAGCAAAATAATTTTTTTCTTGATCTCAAGTATTTTGAAAGTTATTTAGAAAAAAAAGTGAAAAATATGAAATTTTAAAAAATCGCTTTTCACTTTAAGCTTAAAGTTTCCTGAAATTATACATTTATAATTGGTCAAACTTTTTGAACGTTTTATAAGTGCAGGTATAAAGCAAAATTCAAAAAGGTAAAGGTCAATTTTGATAAGGGGGTAATTAGGGGTTGTCTTAAATGATTTTTTGTAGAAAAAAGTAGATACTATCCTAATTTTTATCATAACTCACTCAATTGTAATGCTGGACACTTCTTTAAAAATAAAAAGAAATACCTAATTAACTACTTAAAAGAACAATTTTCTCCCCAAAATATGCAGCATTTTCCCGTTATTTGACTTTAAATCTATCAAATTTTACAATTAAGGAAAAATACTAATCATTAACCCGCCGTATCTTGGTTCATATTGGTCGTAGAAAAATTATAATTAAACAATTTTGTTTTCCTTTTAATAACCTAAAATATTTCTGTCTACAGTTTTTTAATGTAATGCATTATGTTCGAGTTATTCGCGAGAACCCCAAAAATTTCAATTTTTTTGTCGAAAAATTATTACTTTCAATCGCAAATAACTTAAAAAGTATTAGTTTATAAAAAAAGTATAGAAAACGTTTTTGTTTAGAATCACTTTTTCAATTGATTTCCGTTGTTAAAATGTAATAAAAAATTTTCAGCTCCTAGGAGGTTTGGCAACCTCCTCCAGGATTATGGCGCCCTTTGTTTCGATATAGGTTTTAATCCTTGGGCTATACTTTACCTTTTGTTAAAATTCCAAGTCAATCCATGCAGGACAAAGAAATTGCTTGGTGAAATTCTTCATTTCCTGTCTGTTTTGTAGCAAATTCCAAAATAAACATTTTCTATACCAAAGTGTCTCGCTGAAGGCCAATTAAATCTAGTATATAATTTGGTGTAGGTTCCATGTACTATGCCCCAATATCATTCCTAATTTTAGCCGAGATAGATAATTTTTTCTTATTTTTGACATACGGGCTGCAGCAGATCTCTCTTTTAGATAATGTAACTAGTTAAGCATTACATAACTATTTAAATTAAATTATTTTAATTATACAGGAGATCTTGTATGACAACGTACCCGATCTAGACGGCAGCGTGTCAAGCCAAGTTCAAGCGCCGAGTGCAATATTACACGGACTACTTTGTACCACTTTTAACCCTTACATAACTTAAAAGCTATTTAACTTAAACACATGAAACTATGTGTGTTTATTTATGTCAACTAGCAGCCCAAATTTCTTGAAGCTAGCTCAAATATCCAAGATATGAAGGTCCAAAAGTCGTCAATTTTTTACTGACTGACTAACTAATATATAGATCAGAAACATAACCCACTTCAAGGTGACCTAGAAAGATAAAATTTAGAATCCAACTTGATAATTGTAAAAATAATAATAGTAATAAAAAAATTGAAAAACTAGGCAGGTCACCATACAATTTTTTTATTAAATATAGCGCTTAAACCGTTACAAGGAAATACTGAAAACTATCCCAATATATTAATAATATATTTGCTATACGGCAGAAATAATAAAATAAAATAAAGTCAAAAAATAAGTGGTCACCCCAAACAAAAAACTTCTAATAAACGCTTAACAACCGGCCAACGGTGTGGGTTGTTATATTGTGAACACCTAGTATAAAAAAGTATACATTTTGGGAATTTTAAAAATATACATTTTTGGGAATTTTAAAATAAGTATATATTTTAACTAGGTTACTTAACATTGGGAATTTTGCTAAATAAAGACATACGTGAGGTGTTAAGGTTTTTAAAGTATAAATTAAACAATTTTCTAGGTTACTCTTATAATAATAAAATAAAAACATTAACCAAACTGGGTCGCGTAGAAATGCAAAACAAACACTGGAAAATTTAATATTTAAAGAGGGAGAGAAAGAAATTAGGGAGACATTAGAGATTAGATAAGAAGTAGTTAGTTAAGTCAAGTAATAATAATAATAATAATAATAATAAAGGTCTTTATTTGTACACTAGTATAACAAAATACAATTAAAAAATAATTATTTCATACCTGCCGTGTACAAAAAGGCGAGGTTCAGTTCGACAGATAGCAGTATCTATCGACTGTTCAACTATGTTCAACTATATACATATACAAGTATAAAGTTAAAGTTTTAGTTAAGCCCCGTACGGGCTACACCGAGTGGGGGTATGCCCGTACTAAATTAAGTTAGTTCAATAAGTTAAGTTGGTCCTAAAAAATGCGAAGTTAGTTTTTATGGTCCCCCAGTCTCATTGTCCCAAGAAGATAGTTCCATATGGTACATTGGTCTAAGTGACGTAAAGTGGCCCTACTGTATTTAAAAATATACTTCACATATGGTCCAGGCGTCCCCGTTCCCAGTGACCTTTGTGAAACGTCCGTTATGGTAAGCTGTGCCCGCCCCAGTTCCAGTGCCCTTTCTGAAGCGATAGGAAAAGTCGCTCATGGTACGCCCTTCCTGCCCCTCAGTGTATTTGTGGAAGAAAATGCCATATGGTAAAGGCGTCCCGTTCCCCGAAGAAGAAATGTGTGGTAAATGACGAAGACGGGGAAAAAATATGTTGCGTAGAGTAGCTGCAAGGAGGTAGCAGCGTAGCTACAAGAAAAGGAAGATAAGGTATATCTTCAGTTTTTGAAATATGGCTAAATGGTGTTAGCCAGAGTTGTTGAAGGAGAATATGAAATAGCTATTTGCGTTGAAGTTGTTGTTTTACGTCGTGAAGATGGAGTTTAGACGCAGCATGAGGCTGCATTAGCACTGGAAGGCGTAGCTCTACTATGGGAAAGAGCTCTGAAGTTATGGTCTTGAATGGTGGGGTACAAGACAGTTAAGCGGTCCTGAGAAAGCTCAGGATATGGGTAAATTGGCACGCGGCTGCAGTAACCTAATGTAGAAGAAGAAAATGGGAGTGAGAGGCAGACAATTAATGGTACGTGGAGAAGAAGTACGGGACAATTGGCCAATGGAACGCACCATCAAGGACATGGACAGGCAGGCAAGGTGGACGCAATTTTTTTATAAATGCTAGTATAAGAAGAATGTGGAATATTAGGTTAATTTCTAAGTGTAAATATAAAAAAATTTAATTTTCTTTTTATGTAAGTAGATATTTTTTTGTTTTCAAACTAGCCAATAAATTAAAAAAAAGCAAAAGATGAAGTAGTAGAAAAAAGTACCTAATTAATAGTACATGTAAAACATAGGTAATTATTTTCTTTCCCACTGGTATATTAAATAAATCATTGAGTTACTTTTTTAATGGTTCAAAGATTTGCTGACGAGACAAGGCCAAGTTCACTTTTATTGTTACAGAACTGATCAGTTTTAAATAACACAAACTTTTTGCCTATTTAGCTGTTTGTGTAGTACATAAATGTCTAGTAAACTTAAAGATTAATAACAATATTTACAATTTATGAGTAACAATAATTAGGTCATTTTCGTGTCTAAAAAATAATCTTACCGTTAAAACTATATTTATTTAAAGTATCTACTTAAAGAAAAGCTCAAATTTAAAAAGGTTTTTAACAATTAAGCTAAAATCTTATTTAAACTAATTATTTCAGCAAAAACAACTATAGAACTTTTTAAATAATTATTTTAGATAATTTATCCGGAAGAATTTTTTAAAATTTCAAAAAAGAGTCATAATGTTAAATATAACCTAAATGAATTATTTTTTAGAAAAAAAACTATTTTTACATTTTTCCTTGCATTTTTTGAAAAAAAATATATATTGGTTAAAAATATTTTTTAAGCTTTAAAAAAAAGATTTAATAAAACGTTAAGATTATTTACAATAAATATAATTTATATAATAAGTAACATAATGTTAGGTTTTAAAGATTTGTAAGCTATATGGAACTATCGTTTTTCGATAAAATTTCTAAATTTTTTAAAGGGTTTAGGTTAATTTGTCTGATTTCTAATAGCGTTGTGGGTCCAACGCTTTCAGAAAGGGGGCATGTGTGAACACCTAGTATACATTTTGGGAATTTCGAAGTTAAGTATAAAGTTAAAGTTTTAGTTAAGCCCCGTACGGGCTACCCCGAGTGGGGGTATGCCCGTACTAAATTAAGTTAGTTCAATAAGTTAAGTTGGTCCTAAAAATGCGAAGTTAGTTTTTATGGTCCACCGGTCTCATTGTCCCAAGAAGATAGTTCCATATGGTACATTGGTCTAAGTGACGTAAAGTGGCCTTATGTATATTTCAAAATTAAACATCACAATATGGCCCGGACTTGGCTAATTTAAACATACACAAAAAACGTCTTAAAAGGTAGGAAATAATAAATGGGCAATGTGCACTGTTATTTCTAACTTAAATGTAGACAATATTATTAAATGAAAACTATGCAGCGGAAACGCAAGAAAAAATATTAAATGTAAATACTTGCCTAGTTTTTTTTTTTTTTGTAATAATGTCCCACTTAAACCAAATATGTGAAAAAGGTGAGCCAAGTTCAATTTTTCAGTTATGCTTGGCTACAAGCTTTGCCGCAAAAAGAAAAGAGGCCTAAATGAGTGCCAAGTTCTATACAAAATCCACATATGTATTTAAAGGAACAAAATAACATTATGAACAAGTATAAAACTTTATTTTTTGTTTTATTGAATACCTATAACAATTATTGCTGTTATTTAAAAATGTGAGATCCTTAATGCGGGTCCTTCCCTATAAAACTTCTTAAATTTTGATTCACGAATGAAAATATTAAAAACCAAAAAAAGATCTTTACCTCCACACCAACAATAACTACCATATTTTCACGAATTAACCAAGAGATATCTGGCTCTGACCTAATGTATTATTTTCTAAAAGCTCTTTTAAACATTTTTTTAATGGTGATACTGGTAATAATATGCAGAGATGCCCAAAAGAATATATTTTTTTAAGCACTCTATATTTTATATTACCAATAAAAAGATCTGTAAAAGAGCTTAAAAATATCACATTACGTTATTTTTAACGTATTTATTCCATTGTGATAGTACCGACATTTTGAATTAGGTAGAGGCATTGACTTTATATTTTAGCCTAGGCTAGAACATTACATTTTTCCAAGATGGCGCTTAGCAGCCATCTTAAAGTTTTTTGTGTCAGTTTTATACTTAAATATGGTATTTATGCATTAATTTAATATTGCTAAGTTTTAGTTCTTTAAATTTACCTTTTCAAAAAAAAAAGAAGGTGGGGACATTTAAGAAATGCACTGTATAAAGGTAATTAATAAAATGACTTGCTGCTAAGGATACCTCAAAAAAAAATAAAGTGTCGTATGTCATTTTAAATTTAATATTGCGGAGTTTAAAACATATTGGACTAGTTTTTAATGTATTGGTACACTATGGATATCAAATAAAACTCCTTTGCTCCAATAAGCCTGAATTGAAGACTGGGGTTTTGGAGTCCTTTATGCAAATGTGTTGTCCTATTACAACTTGGCTGTCTAAAATTAAACGACAACGACGAACTTTGCTACAATGATGTGTTGAATTGATAAATGGAGTAGGATATTTAAAAATTTAAATTAAAATAAAAGTAAAAACCAGATTTATATCGTATAAATTGTTTATATACATTATCTGTAATGGTAGCGGACTACTTATAGTTATTCAGAAAGGTTTTAAGGTGGGACGTCAACCCGAATGGGAAAACGACGCTGAACCACTTACGGTTCCCAACAGGGAAACTCGTGGTTCCGCGCGTATGCATCCCTATACGGTCCAACTGGACAGGCCCCGAACTTCCCACTTTGTTTGTTATTTTATCCCTAGAGTTTCTAGGTTGTGGAACTTGCTGCCCGCGGAGGTCCTTCCTTCCCCCAAATATTCAAGTATTTAAGTCCCGTGTCAACAAACTCCCTCCTATCTCGCTTAAGACACCCACGGTACGTTAGTATTTAGGATTTTAGCCTTCGTGGTTTGTCCAAAGATAAGAAAAAAAATGTATGGATGACACTCTGCTTAAATGTGTTTTATTGATAAGCTTTATAATCTCTTTAATATAAAATCAAAAAATACAATTTTGATTTGTGAATATTTTAATCTTTGCAATGTCAAATGGAACCAAAAGAGTAGTTGCATTTATTTTCTTTGAGCAAGTCTTGATTTTAAATTTAAGTTATGTAATGATATGCTAGGTTTTTATTTTTATTTTTTTCAATTTAATGACCTTAAAAACTGTAATATTCGGACACTTGATTTATTATTTTATAATGATATTCTTATTAGGAACGTAGTTCGTTCTGAGCATTATTCAGTACCTGTAGATTATTACCATAATTCAATAGAATTTATTTAGGATTGTTTTTTTTGTCCATGTTAAAATAAAATAATTCTACCACCATTGTAAACAACGCTAAGCAAGGTAACTATATAGAAAAATCAATAAATATTTTAAGAGTATAGACTGGAATGCAGTCCTTAATGTAAGAAATTTAAATTTATCTGTGGACATACTTTATAAAGTTACTTGTAATGCAATAAATATCTTTATTAAAAAAAAAATCTTATCTTTTTTAGGCTGCAAACAGTGATAACAATTTAAGATAAAAATAACGCTCAAAAAAAAAAGAAAAAAATACGAAGCGATGTTGATTATAGCCTATTTTGTCAGTTAGGACGCAAAAGCAAAAACATGATAAGACTTGATAATATTACCTATGTAAAATCAATTGAACCTAATATTCAGAATAACTCCAAAAATTTTGGCACTTTGCTTTTATGGGCAGGCGATGTTAGAGTATTCCAAACTTAATAAACTTTAATAATACGCAGGCTAGGGTTCCACCGTTTGTACTTTATTTCCTCATTTTTTGAAGCGTTTCTTGGCGCTATAAAGAGGAATTTTTATTTTATACCAAGAGGAAAGAAGTATCTTTGCTTTTCCTTTTTCAGTTGATACCGAATAATGTATTTAAAGTTTTAGATAACTTGGATAAGAATTAGGGAAGTGGGTCTAATGGGATTCCATCATTGTTTGTGAAAAAAATGTGCTTCTTCTTTACATGTGCCACTTTCATTATTTTCAATTCATCCTTTAAACAATGTAGATTTCCTAAAACATATAAGATGACAAATTTTATTTAAATCGAAGGAAAAAAATAATGTTACTAGCTACAGATCTCTCGGTAAAAAAAAATATTTTTAGTTAAGTTTTTATCCATTGCAATATGTAAAACTCAGTAAAACCTTTAATAATTCTGAAACATCATGACTTCTTTCCTAAAAGATCCGATGAATCTAGCTATTCGTAGTATATTCTTTCCTCTATGGACAGTCAAATTCAGGTGGATTCCATGTACACCGATTTCCGCAAGGCTTTTGACAAAATTAACCATAATATATTAATAATAAAAGTTACTGACATGGGTGTTCAGAAGGACTCCTTCTGAAATGGTTGGCCTCTTACGTATGAAATAGATATAATATCATCACAGTTTACAGTTTGTAAATCTTTACCTTATATAGTCATTTTTAAAGTGCCTCAAAAGTCGCATTTTGGGCATTTAGAATATCCAATAAATACTTAAAAGTTTCTTCAATACTGTAAAACATATAAACTGCTTTTAAATCCAAATTAATATTCCTACTTAACTTTTACCAGAAATATTAACATATTTTTGTTTAATTTTAGTCTTGTCGGAATTATATTAAAGCAAGTGGATCAAGTTAAGTATCTAGGGGTAATTTGTGATAAGAAAATGATCTTTAGATATCATATTAATTATGCAGCTGCAAAATGTAACCAAATGTTGGACTTTGTTGCAAAAACCTGTATGCATACAGTGTGTCGCAGGATGAGTGTTATAAGAGAACAAATGGACCAAAAATTTTGAAATCCCTAAACGGCTTTTTAGAAGAACTGTACACATGGTCCAAGACTAAAACATACTAATTTTTACTCCATATACAGGGCCGGTTATACCTAAAAAAATTAAAAAATAACCAAAGTACCATTTAGTTTAAAAGAAGGACAAAACTGTATAAGTAAATGTCGTAGAGAATTAAATTTTATGTCAAAATTTAAAGCTAAATAATTAAAGACAAAAATATAAATTTTGTAATTTTTTACATTATGCATTGACAGTTTTTAAAATACTTGGCTTAAGGCAGCGAATATAAAAACAAATGGTTAAAAATATTAAATATGTTTTAAAATTGTGCTTTTTTTGCCCATTTTTTAGTTGTAATGCGTTATGTAAAAAAATACACTTGCAGTTTTTTTAACTCTCATGTTTTGTAAACTTTGACATAAAATTTACTTTTCCACAACATTAGTAGATATGCAATATCGGTTCTAGCATAATAGGGGTAGTTTTTCCCATGTATTTCTTATGGGAGAAATTTAAGGTTCGATCTGCAATTTTCGTGGAGGAATTTTATGCAACGCGTTATTTAAGACGTAACAGAGACAAATATAACCTCACTTATCGAACGACGCACGGGTGTTAAACCTAACGCGCAAGTCCCCGGCTTAAGCCCAACGCGCTGGTCGCTGGGTCTAAAAACAGGGTCAGAACGCGAGGCGGGTCCATCTGTCATTCGAAAATTTAGTAATCTTACGTAACGCCATCTCATAACCAATTAGAGAGCGGTTTAACCGACTAGATTTTACTAAACATACCCCTTGCAATTTCAAGGCCAAAGCATACAAAACGTTCAATAATAACAAAGATAGCTGCGGTTAGATAATAAACGGTAAAAAACAGTGGTAACTAAATAAAAAGCAGTGTTTGTAGTAAAGCATTTATTTTTAAATAAAAAATACATAAATGGTTGCCATATTGCTAAATAATTCTTAGAATAATGCCTTATAAAATAAATAGCAGTGATTGCAGTAAAGCATTTATTATTAAATAAAAAATATATACATGGTTGCCATATTGCTAAATAATTCTTAGAATAATGCCTTATAAAATAAAAAGCAGTGTTTGCAGTAAAGCATTTATTTTTAAATTAAAAAATACATTGTTGACATATTGCTAAATAATTCTCAGAATAATGCCTTATAAAATAGGATATTTAATTATAAACTCAGCATGTACGTGGTCGTATTTTATCTCCTAAAAATAAAATATAATCATTTAAATTTAACTTCTGGTGTAACAACTCGCTTGGTTTTTCATATGCTGTTGCGTTTATATACGTTTTAACAGGTGTATCGATATTAACATATTCAATAATTCCACTTGTAATGGGAAACCTGTAGTAATCAAATTTTGTGCCATTTATAAAAAGGTGTTTTGACAAACCCTTTTCGCAAACCAACATAATATTCATGTAGCCATACAAGTTGTTTTCGGGCTTATCCTTTACACCATCTTCTGTTTTAAGCTTTTTTGCTAAATGATATGGATGAGTTAAATTACGTCCGAATTTGTCGAGGGTCATCTTGAAAATGAGGTTATGTTACTAAATCAACTCTTTTTATTCAATAATATTGGCTTCCTTTAACTCTTCAATAATACTCATAATCTCATTTTGGTGGTTATTACAAAGATAATTTGGATAAAGATTTTTCACTTCTATGTATTTCCCTATGGTAGCAATTTAATTTTTTGGACCATCCACGGGCATGCGCGTTAAGCTTAATGTCATCAGCTGAGCGTCTGGCCTTGCTCAGCATCTCACGTACAGTGTCGTAGTGGCCCATTAAATTACTAACAAACAATTTAGAAATAATTAATAGAAATAGATGCATTTAAAAAAATATATTTTCTATTTAATAAATATCCCACGTATCGCATGTCTATGTCTAGAAGGAGGATAATATTATTTTTTATGATTTATAGCAAAAAAGTTGAGAGTGAAAATGATTACTTTTAAAATTGTGTTTTTTTTAAATAACAAAAACTATATAATAGTGAAAAGAGTTAGTCCCGTATCAAAAAATCGTGCAGTTTGGGTGTATTTTCTTTTAAGGAAGAATTTTAGGAAAAATAGAGTTGTTTTGAGGTTAGGTCAAAGTAGGAACTCTAAAGCTGTTTTTACAGTTTAAAAGTTTTCTTGGATGCAATTTTTCTTGCTGCAACTTTTCGATCAGCGCACGTGCATTTTTCTCTTTTTAAAAATTGCTGCAAAGTGCGCGTGTGCAGATAGAAAAATTGCAGCAAAGAACTTTCATGCAAGAAATCATTCAAACTGTAAAAACAGCTGAAAACAAAGTGAGTTCGTTTAAGAAATTGCTAGCAGAGCGAGCAGATGCAGAGAAAAAGTCACGTCCCTTTGGAGCTAACAGAGCTGATAGCAGTTACCGAACGCATTCTAAAACATTTGACAGTTAGACCTACTTGCGAATGAATGGCCATTTACGTGATCTGTCATATCTTCGGGATTAATGCAAACAAATTCGCAAATTTTACAAGAATACAGTAAACAACCAACCAAATCTTCTGATTCCATGTCTTTTTTGAAAAAATTACAATATTTTGAAATTTTTCGTTTTCCAACCTATAAATATACCTGATTTTGCGTTTTCTATTTTTGACATAAAAATTTTTAAATCTGTCCGCTCGGCGATTTGACTTGAGGCGATCCGAGCTAGCTCCGAGCATTCAGATCTTCAATTATCGAACACAGAGCAGATCTAGTCAAGCTTACAGATCTACTAAACGAACGGAAAATATGACAGTCGGGCGTTTCGAGGTAACAGATTAGTAATAAACGAACTCACTTACAAGGTGGTGTCCACAAACAAAATGACTTTAAATGCATGGATATCACTCCAAACAACCCTCGGATGCCATATTTCATTAACATTGGCGAGTGACACCTTTGAAATGTAAAAAATCTATCAACTACTTTCAATGTACCGGTAACTTTGGATAAATTTCCTTGAAATCAAAAACACTTTTAATGTAACTACCAGCATTTTTACTAAAAAATGCTGGTAGTTTTATATAAAATGGTTTCTTCTCTAAGAAGGCCATCTACTTATACTAATTAGGTGAAAGGCTTTATATTTCGAAGATTTCGCGGCAAGGAAGATCTTCGCAAAGTAAAAATATACCTGTTTAATATTTTTTTAGGATGCCCTAATAACCTACAGTTTTCGCAAAAACCACTGGAAAAAACCGCACAAGTGTGAAACCAGTGCAAATTTTGAAAACTATTGTTAAATGTAGTGAGTTTTAAAATCCTTTGGAAAGTCAAAGCAGCACTTTTTGCTAAGCAAAATAATTTCATGTTTGATTCGAATAACAAAAGGTTGGATAAAACAGTAATTTAAAGACATTTTTTTTAAACATTTTTTATTGCAGTAATTGAAAACATAATAAAGTTAACCTAACACTATTTATTAATATATGATTATTTACAAATTACTTAAATTAAAATAATACATACAGTATGAACTACTATAACTAGAATATTAACATTAAAAATGGAAATTCTATGGATGGAACTTAATAAAATTTATTTTTATAATAAAAGATTTTATATAAGTTAAAAATATCAAAGATTTTTACAATATCCAATTTATAATTTTTTCATTACTTTTGGTCATGGCCAAATCTCGATTAACATATTTAAGTGAATAAAAAATCCGCATTCTAATATACAATGAAATAAGATATTTTTGATTAAAATGTGTACATGGATGTAATAGAACAATGTTTTTTAATTCATTATACAACTTAATACTAACATTTCCTTGAAGTGATAATTGTGGAAAGATTTCATAAAATTTATTTTCTAACTGAAATATGTATTCCACAAAACTTTCTGGGGGTGTAAGTAAGGAGCCATATGTATCTTTATTTTTATTTTCATATGCTTTGAAATAAGTAAAAAATTTATTATCTGATAAATCTGTGTTTTCTTTAGCAAATTTGGTACAAATATCACAAGTATGTTTTTTTAAAGTACTTTTCATTAAGTAGCCACTTATATAGTTCAAGGCATTTTTCTTGGGAAGACTAATACTTGTATATTCAGTTGTTTCTACTTTTAATTTTGAAAATACAGTACGTTGTGGCATAACCAAACAATTAAACTGTTCAATCCTTTCGGAAGTAACTGACAAAAGAAGTTTGTCTAAATCTTCCAAGCAATTAGCACTTTCAGAATGATTAAAAAGTTTAAGGCAAAGAGTTTTTAAAAGCTTGAGAAAAATGTTGGGCAGTGGGATTTCGGCAGTTACCAAACTGCTGTCTAATTTTGCCAAAAAATTTTCTAAGCAATCCTGGTTAAATCGCCTTGTATGAAGTCTAGTATGTTTATTTTTTAACAAGTCCCACATACTTAATAAACATCTAATATTAGACTGCCAGCCCTTTATACATTTAACACTGTTTGTGACATCTTTCCATTTATTTTCATTTTTTAGGTATTGTTCTACCTTCATATTTTGAAAAAAGGAATACATTTCATTTAAAAAATTAATTTGTTTTTCGGACCCAATAAAAGGACGATTAAATTCTTTATGAGTTTTTACTTGGGAAGAATTAAATAAATCAAATATTTTATCTATTTTTTCGATAAAGGTTGCAGTAAAACTGGCTTCTGGACTTAGTCCTTTTAATGCAACATATGTACTCAAGCCAGCAGCCACTGTAGCACTAAAAACTTGTGAAGCCAGTTTTACTCTCATTTTCTTAAAACAGTTGGGGTATATATGATCCTGAGTTAACTTTGAAGCCAGACGAACCTGACTACTTTTATCCTTCTCATAAAAATCTACCAACCATTTTTTTCTGCAGAGGAGTCACCTACAGATATTCTGTAGTTAAAAAAGTATTTCTTATAGACTTTAAAAGGTGTGGTACATTATACATATAAAATATTTTTTTATTATTAATAATAAAAAATGGATTTTCTAGTGTGACACCCATATTTTTAACTACACTAAAAAATTAGAACCTTGATCTGATATCAATGAAATAACATTTAAGCCCGTGTTTTGTAAATATGTAATACCTTCTTTAATTATATTTTTTAAATTTTCCCCAGTGGCAGCATTTATAAAAAAGTAGGCAACAGGAAGCTTCCAGTTTGAGGAAATGCCCCGTGCCATAAGTACTAAAACACTCTTAGCGGGGTCATATGACTTTCCTGCCAAAGTTTCATGAAAACCAATTATTTCATCCTTGGAAAGATTATAAAATAAAAACTTTTTAATTGACATTTCATCAATTGTCAGTATGCAATCCCTGTCAATTTCATTCATGGCAGATACTTTTACTTTTATCATCTCAAATACCTTTTTGTTAAACCCTGTAGTGAAGTTCCAGTGTTTAGTGATTCTGTAAAGAGTACTTTTTGATGGTAAACACATTATTTTTGAAAGAAATCGATACACTTTGGGACCTAAGAAATATAAAGTTAGGGCAAATTGTTTATAGTCAGAAGTGTATCGATTTCCTTTGGGACTGCCATCTGTTTTTTAAAATTTAAGTTGGCTTTAATAATATTGCAAAAGCCTTCTGAGAAATTTTCATTGCAAAATTGTAAAAACTCCTCCTTAATAAGTGGCTTCTTCTTTTTGCAGGTAGCGCCAAACTGCAATTTTCTTTTAAGGCCTTTTATCTGCAATCTTAGACCATGTTTCCTTGGACTGTCACTAGAAAGTGTTGCAGGTGTCTGTATTCCAGTATCTAAAATAGATATTACTTATTAACCTTTCATGTGGTTATTTCTGAAAGTTCCAATAATTTATAATGTAACATAAAAAATGTTTTTCTTGAATTATACCACAATAGTGAATAGCAATATTAAATATCCCATTTTAATTTCATAACGATATATTTACCTCCAATTTTTTTTTATGCATTAACCCTTATAAAGAATACTATTTTAGTCCCTGTTTATAGCA
The DNA here is from genome assembly GCA_014170235.1 of Listronotus bonariensis. Lineage (NCBI taxonomy): Eukaryota > Metazoa > Arthropoda > Insecta > Coleoptera > Curculionidae > Listronotus > Listronotus bonariensis. Next base: position 44,554 of record JACEGR010001667.1, read on the forward strand.
AGTTTCATTCTAGTAAGTCTGTAATTAATAATTAATTATTTATTTACCATGTGAAGTACTTGGCTGACAATCTTCAGGATTTATAAATTGCCGCTGTTCAGGAGCCTTTACTGTTGAAAGTCCAGATTCAGAATTTTCTAAACTAATGTTGGGGAGATCTAAAACCAAAAAAGTAAGATAAATACAGCTGCAATAAAAACTAAGTAAAATATGTTAGGAAATAATTTTGACATAATTTTATCGGATGCTTTTGTGATTATATGAGCGGAGTTTAATGTTGAAATGGCAGTAGATACATAATGAGTTTAACCGTCTTTAACACTTACAGCTCTTAATGTAAATGGCACAAGCTGCAAAATATAAAATATTTAATTGATATACAGGGTGCTTCATTAGTGCGTCGGGCTTCTATAGCACCTAAACTATGGAAGCTAGAGATTTCATTCAGATTCAGTAGCACTAATGTAAACATTACACAGGGTGTTTTTTACTTTGGAGAAAATCTTAGAACTTGTTTAATGGTGTGCACATGTTTAAAATACTTTGAATATGGAATATGAACCAAAATTATTGGATAAACCAAACATATAAATATGTTTTTATAAGAAACACCATAGATGGCATGCAAAATTAATAAGACAAACAAAATTTTGTTAAAATACAATCTTTAATTGTATCAAATTAACTGATTTTATTGTTGAGTTGTAGGTATATTCATTGTTATTATTCTTGATAATCAATTCTACAAGATATTGATGCAAATAAAAAAATATTATTAAGGAAAAAAATATTGCTTAAAATATCAAAAGAAGACACCATTTAAATTAAGTGTTTAATACTATCATGCTTACCATTGTTTTTCTCCTCTAAATCTTTCCCAAAACTTAAAAATGCAGGTACTTCCTCGGTTGAGCAACTAGGTTCTGTGATAGGAACATCTACAAAGGTTTAAAACTTATAAAAATCTAGGAATGTTAAGGGACATTCAGAATAAGTCCTTTAAGCTTATTTAAATTATTACAAAAATAGTAACTTCTAAGTTTATAAAAATTATAGAAATCTTTCTTTTCTTAAAATCCCTACTATATTTTTATTTTACTTTAAAATGAATTTATTGTTCCAAGTAAAATACAGTACTCATAGATAAAGCATTATTGGTAGACTAGATAAATTATTTTCTATTTCTCTTAAATAAAAGAAAAATACAGAGTGGTCCACTTAAGAGATAAAAATTAATACGCAAATAAAAATAAAGTAAAAGGGTCATGTCTGGTAATAGTGTGGACTTAAATAGTCCCCCCTGCTAATTTCTGAAACCTTAATTTTTCTTTATAAAATTTAGGTATGACTAATGGGAGGATAAAAACTACTTTTTGACGTAAAGATGATAGTTGCAACAATCAAGATGGCGGATTGGCGCCATTTTTTATCAAAAAATTAAATGGAGAGGGGGTCTTGTGGCATATAATTTTAAAGCTCGTAACAAGTGCTTTATAACCCTAGAATATAAAGTCAATATCTTCACCTGATACAACATGGCAGTTCTTTAAAAATTACCTAAATTTCTGACTTGGATGGATATACATATTTCTGAAACTAATAAAGTTAGATGTACTTATTAAGGTATTTTCTTAAAGCCCTTTTAAATATCTTTCCAGTGGTGATACTGATAATAATATACCGGGTAGGACAAAAGTACTAATTTTTTTAATGAAACACCCTGTATATTTATTTATCATTAAAAAGATCTTTAAAAGAGCTTTAAGAAAATACCATATTAAGTACATCTAACTTTATTAGTTTCGGAAATATGGCCATCCAAATCGGTAATTTAGATAATTTTGAAAGTACTGCCATTTTGTAACAGGTGAAGATATTGACTTTATATTCAAGGGTTATAAAATACTTGTCACGAGCTTTAAAATGATATGCCACAAGACCCCCTTTCCATTTAATTTTTTTTCCTAAGATGGTGCCCATCCGCCATGTTGATTGTTGCAACTATCATCTTTACGTCAAAACGTAGTTTTTATCCTCCCATTAGTCATACCTAAATTTTATAAAGAAAAAGTTAAGGGTTCAAAAGTTAGCAGGGGGGACTATTTACGTCCACACTGTACAGCTTGTCTACTTAAGTTCGCACCATACGGAAAACTTTTTTATTATTAATTTTATGAAAAACAGTAATTCTTTATAAAAAGTTCTGCATGGTCTAAAACCCAAAATGCAATCCATATAAAACTACTATTTCCAAATTTTTAAATGTACCATGAATAAAATGTCTTTACCTTTATTTTTAAAAATAGTTGGCATGGCAGTCTTTTTAGACGATTCTTAAGAAGACTTGAAAATGCATCTTCTTCAAAATGCTCACAACATACTTTGTAGGTGTTATGTAAATGCTGGGCAGACAGTTGGCTCAGGTCAGGTCGACAACAATTTTTTATCCAAACCAAATATCTAAAAAAATATATGCCATTATTATGAATATAACCTCATAAATGTAGAGATATCTTAAGCATTCATTATAATTTTAAAATGTTATTATGTCTCAGTGGAGTGAGGTTTAATAAAGGAACTAAAAATGGCAATCTACATCACTAATTTTTTTATTTACCTGTAGGTGTTTTGATAAAAGAACCCAACATAGCCCAACACATTTTATATCAATAGGTATATGTATGTATGTACTAAAATGTTTTTTAAAAAATATTTACAGGACATAAACACCACATAGACATTCTATCGAGGTTTATATTTTAGACATATAAGGAAGAATATCATACATAAATTAAAAATTAATTTGCTTTTATCTAAATGAAGTAAATAAATATATTCCATACTATTTACGTAACATGTCAAAATAGTTTTGAGTTTGGCTGTAAACAGCCTCACATTTTAAACCTTTATTTCTAAATAAACTGAGAAACCTACTCGATTTGTAATGTTTATAATCCAACACGATTTAAAAACCATTTTATAAAAAAATAATGATGGTATAGTCCCCCTTAAACTTCATAAAATGTACTTTTGTAAAAGCAAAACAAGTTAATAGTAAAATATTGTTTTTTATTCTTGAGAATTGGTATTTTATGGGTCATTTTTTACCGTTTCGTGAATTTAGTTTAAGAAAAGTAAAATACTCTTTAATAAAGCAAGCTATAATTATTAAAACACTAGAATAAACTTGACTTACCTGGAGTCCTGAGGAATTCTGAAAAAACTCAAATCTTGATCCGTATTGTTTGTACAACCGGGAACGATGCAATAATATTTTCCCATGTTGTTTAACTATTATTAGTTTATTCTTTGCTCAAAATAATCCGAAACTAAACACACACACACAATTATAGAATATACAATGTAAGTATAATCCCTTAAAATCACCGAAAAAGCACAAATTCACAGCGTCTACTAATCAACAGGTAGAAAATGGCGTTTGGCCGGTTTGGCGTCATTTGTCGTTTAATTTGAACTTGAACGAGGTTGGCAAGGTTGCCAGATCTTTGTTAGACAAATCCTGCAGTAAAGCGTAAAACTAAACAATATGATAGCTACCGCAATAGAATTTCGGTTTTAAAAAGATACTACCCAAAAATAAAGGTCTTTTTTAAATACCTTTTTAACAGCAAAAATTTATACAGTTTATGATTGGCACTCAATAATATATTTTCTTGTAAAGAGCCCAACGTAGATAATTTTATGGTCAAAAATATCCTATTTAAAGAACATTCTTTACATCTGGCAACATCAAACCTGTTTGGCAACGGCAAAATGGGGCTCATTTCTGTACGATCGGCCCTGTAAAAATGCGCAGATACTAAAAATTTGAACCATCCACGAGTTTCTAGAAAGAGACGGATATATAGTCCATGATACGTCATAAGTGAAACGTCTTTATACAGATTGTCTTTGGTTATTATTACCCACTTTCTTGCTAGCCATTAACAATCTTAATCTATCCACAAGCTTATTTGGATCATTCCATTAAATATAATCAGTTTTATTATTGTTAAATATTTTATGTTTAGTATCAATTGGTAAACCATAGCCTTGAGTATTTTGTGCTCTTGTAATTCGCAACGTGTTCTTTTTGTTTTCTTATTCGCTCCTCTTTTATACGTTCGAGTAATGGTTTAATTGTTAACATGTACTTGACACCTCTGTTGCCAGCATGCTGTTCGTTTTCATCAAAATTTCTCTTACTAGCATTCGTTAGCAAAACCAATTTTGCAAATGGTCGCTCGTCTAGTGCTGTAAATTTGTTTTTTAACGGATTGGTCTTGAATATAAGTTCATATATACCAGGAGTTCCAACAAATTTTTCCCCTTTAACATAAATATCTGGGCCGTTAAATTCAAGTCGAGAATCACCGAAAGTTAAATGATCAGAAGCCATATCATGTTTTAAATAGTTTCGATCGTACTCGTTTTCCGTATCTTTTATAAAACCTTCCACATATTCTCTAGGTAGCGGATCATACTGATCTAGATATTCTCGAAAGGATTCTTCCGGAATACTATCAGTCTGAACAGAATTAAATTGTGGGTCGACTCTAAAGTCATCATCAAAGTAACTTTCTTCAGGTTGGTGCTCATGGATAGTTCTGTTTAAATTAGTTTCCTCTGTTTTGCCTTCTTCCATCATTTGATCATCTTCCGACGGCTCATCATCCATATATTCTTTTTCTTGTTCAGCTATATCGTCTTGTTTTTTAACGGGACTGGCAAAGTTAAGAGGAGTTTTTTTTCGCTTTGACGTCTTTTTAAGGACTTTGGTGTAAATGGTTGTTTAACAAATTGAGTGTTTTGTATTGATTTGGATATTATTTTTGCTAAAGGTTTATAAGTATTTTCCAATATAACAGCATTCTCATAACGACCAGCTTTTATTGAATCATATAATTTTTTACACTGCGCGAATGTTTATCAAGGAGTTGAAGAATGTTTGGATCTTCTTGCAAACTCCGCTTATCTTCTGAGCGCTGATCATCATTCGTGTCGAACTCTAGCTTGTCATTCTCACATTGCTGCTTCTTTAAATCCTGGTATTTTTTTCGAATACTATTGGTAGCTTCATTTATTTTACGCCTCACATCTTTGTCCAACTTGTTTAAATCCATGGTAAAGATATATTTTTAATAATTAGCTTAAGCGCTTAAGCGATAACTGCCTTTATTTTCAAATGCGGCACCGTTTTTCTAAAATACGGCACCGTTTTTCTAAAATACGGCACCGTTTTTTAAATACGGTACTGTTTTTCTAAATACGGCATTGTTTTTTAAAATACGGCATCGTTTTCTAAAATACGGCACTGTTTTTTTAAAATACGGCACCGTTTTTCTAAAATACGGCACTAGTTTCTAAAATACAGCACTGTTTTTCTAAAATTCGGCAACGTTTTTCTAAAAAACGGCACTGTTTTTTTAAAATACGGCACTGTTTTTCTAAAATACGGCACCGTTTTTCTAAGATACGGCACTGTTTTTCTAAAATACAGCACTATTTTTCTAAAATACGGCACAACTTTTTAAAATACGGCACCGTTTTTCTAAGATACGGCACTGTTTTTCTAAAATACAGCACTATTTTTCTAAAATACGGCACCGTTTTTCTAAAATACGGCACTGTTTTTCTAAATACAGCACTGTTTTTCTAAAATACGGCTCTGTTTTTTTAAATACGGTACTGTTTTTTTTTAAATACGGTACTGTTTTTCTTAAATACGGTATTATTGTTAATAATCTTTATGTAGCTCTAGACACGTCTTGACTCAATGATGGGTGGGAACTAAATGATGGCAGGTATCGTATAGCGTAACATATATAAATATACTTAACATTCTGATTCAATCCTTAGTATTGCCAAAGACTTTGTGCTGTACGGTCATGCAAAAGTTTAAGAAAAATCAATTAAGAAAAAACTGCTCGGAGAGGCAAGGGGATTCCCTTCGCGACCGCGTTTTAAAAAACGAGGGAGGCATTGTACGCGGAAAAACCGCAAGATCTTTTTTCTGCTGCTGAAGTAGCTCTGAAAGCATTCATTGGGGTGGAAAAACAAAAACCTGCAGATGTAGTACCTTTACCTGTAGTCGGCGGATTTCTACCATTTTTAAGACCACTTTTTGCCGGCTTAAGTGCCGTAGGAGCACTTAGCGGCGTAATATCAGGGATCGTAAAAGCTGTTAAAGATTCTAAGGCGGCGCAAGAAAGATTAGAAGAAGAAAAGAGACACAACAAAACAATGGAATCTATTGCGATTAGTAAAACTGGTAGCGGTTTATATTTAGGACCATACAAAAACGGTTTGGGGCTCTATTTAAAACGCTATAAATACAGATAGACTCAAGAAATAAATTTAGTCTTACTTCAACCGTCATGCATACCTTTAGCTTGAGTGGTAATAGTTCCATTTTAGAAGCAAGCTATAACCCGCCCATATACTTGAGAGATGACACTAGTGAGTACGAGCTTGGATTAGTCAGTTTAGAAACGTTTAACGCCATACCCAACATTGATAATAGCAATAACAAATTTTATGTGGGTAATATTACTCTAGAAATACCGACTGGATCATATAAAATAAGTGCAATAAATGAAGACGCCATACAGGAAAAAATAAAGCCATCAAGGATTTTAATTGTACCCTAAGTCTAAAGGGTAATGTCAATACGCTCAAGTGCGAGCTTAAATGTTCTCATGCAGTTGACTTTACTAAGACAAATTCTATTGGAAAATTGTTGGGATTTTATAATATTTTTCTAAAGCCCAACGTTAAACATGTATCGCAAACACCTGTAAACATTCTGAAAATTAACGTGATTAAAATCGAGTGTAATATCATTACTGGCGCCTATCATAATAATAAGCTTGTTTATACAATACATTAATTTTCGCCATCAGTACCAGCTGGTTTCAAAGTTATAGAAATTCCGTAAAATGTGCTTTATATGCCTGTATCCACCAAAATTATTAGCAACATTATATTTAAACTGGTTGGTCAAGATGGTGAATTGGTTGACTTTAGAGGAGAAGTTATTACTATTAGATTACATTTGAGAAAGTCTTTATAAATAACTACTTCGTGATGTGTGTGTCAGTATACTGCAGAACATTGTGCAGAGCACACGTGTAATGTTGTTAAATATAACGCCAAGAAAATTGTCAATTTTAACCAGCTTTGGAACACTAAAAAGAGCCTAACAGAAGAAAATATAAGATTTCTTGCATCCATAGGGCTTCTTGTTAAGAACTCTGAAAATGAGCATTTTAAACGTGACAGATTCGCTAAACTTTGATAACTCTAAACAAAAAAAATAATGATGAAATTCGAATACCGGTGCAACAAACTGATATATACACCCTACCTTGGGCAAGTCATATTTATTTGGAAGGACGACTTTTAAAAGGGTCCGATGGAAAAGTTTCAGACACTGCTAAACTTGTAAACAACTTTGTGGGACACCTCTTTGAAGAAATTCGTCTTGAAATTGGAGGAAAAGTTATTGATTCGACTAGATATCCTGGAATAGCAGCAACAATGAAAGGTTATATCTCTTACAATGGTAATGAGTTAATTAAATATAAAAACGCTGGTTGGAGTATTGAAGATGATTATACCTGGGACGGAAAGGGCTCAAACGAAACTTTTAATGTTTGTGTTCCACTAAGGGCATTACTAGGATTCTCTGAAGATTTTCAAAAGATACTTATAATTGTTAAGCATGAACTGATATTGTTAAGAAGTTATTCCGATAAAAATTCCGTTATTAACACTACCGATGGAGAAAATGTAGAAGTTAATATTGATAAAATTGTTTGGAAGCTACCACATATTAAGTATCCGATGCTGAACGACTAGAACTTTTACAGATTGTTGAAAGTGGAACTAAATTGGATATCGGTTTTAGAGGCTGGGAACTCACAGAACATCCTTCAATACCGATTGAAAAACATCTTACATGGGCCATTAAAACTTCTGTGCAGGTGGAAAGACCAAGATGGATAATTTTAGGTTTTCAAACAGATCAAAAAGATAACTACAAGAAAAATTGTAGCTTATTTGATCATTGTGATGTATCAAATGCAAAGCTTTATTTAAATTCTGAATTTTATCCATACGATAATTTAAATTTGGAAATTTTAAGAGGTATAATAGCTACTCTCTATGAAATGTACTCAGAATTTCAAGAAAGCTACTACGAAAAGGAAAACGAACCAGTTTTAACTCCCAAAAATTTAAAAACAATGCCCCCTAATTGTATTTGATTGTTCAAGACAAAATGAAATCCTGAATTCTGGCATTATTGATGTAAGGTTAGAGATTGAAACAAAAGAAAACTTTTCTGCAAACACAAATGTTTACTGTTTAATTATTCATGACAAACTTGTAAAATATTCACCATTAACAGGGTCTGTGAGAAGAGTTTAAATAACCGTAATACATTATTCTAAGAATTATTTAGCAATATGGCAACCATGTATGTTTTTTTATTTAATAATAAATGCTTTACTGCAATCACTGCTACGTAAGATTACTAAATTTTCAAATGACAGATGGACCCGCCTCGCGTTCTTACCCTGTTCTTAGACCCAGCGACCAGCGCGTTGGGCTTAAGCCGGGGGACTTGCGCGTTAGGTTTAACACCCGTGCGTCGTTCGATAAGTGAGGTTATATTTGTCTCTGTTACGTCTTAAATAACGCGTTGCATAAAATTCCTAAATTTTAAATAGTTTTATTACTTTAAAACTTCTAAAAGTTTAGCCTAATAACGTAGGCGCCATTTTGTCAATATATTTATTTAATTTACGTGCCTGCAATTAATGCCAATAAATCAAGTTGTAACTGATCCCCGTTTAACAAATTAATTATTAGGTCCTTCGTAGTCTAGTGGTATATGGCGTTGGGTTCTCACGCAGGCGGTACGGGTTTGAATCCCGGTCCAGGCTCCAAACTTTTTTAATTTATAGGTCGTTTCAATTTTGAGTTTAGGTGATGACGTCATCCATGGTTACGAAAACTACCCCAATCTAGCACGTGGTGACTTAGGGCATGAAAAATTCTAATTTTGCGTTAGGGGTTGGAATGGAACCAAAATTGCAGATCGAACCTTAAATTTCTCCCATAAGAAATACATGGGAAAAACTACTTCTATTATACTAGAACCGGTATTGCATATCTACTAACGGTAACTTATACAATTTTATTTTATTGTAAAAAACAAAAAGGTCCTGAGCATTTTTTACATTTTTAGTTTTAACTCGGCCTGTATAATACCAATTTAAGTAAAATTTTGCATTTCACAGTTTTGTACCATGCGACAGTTTGCCTAAAAATGTGTTCTCTTGTAACACCTATCCTAAGACACACTGTATAAGGCAAACTAACCCTAAATAATGTTTTTCCTGATTGTATAAATTTTAATAGCTGGCAATTGCCGAGCAGCCATGCCAATAACCAAGAAGCAAGCAAGCAAGCAAATTTTAATAGTAATAATATAATTAAATATATTAAGTAAATTAAATATCATTAAAATTTTGTTATATTTTGTAGATGTCTCTATTGGGCCTTCGGCATTCGTGTGTCGCGTGTTTAAATAGCATTTTTCTTTTAATTGTTCAATAAGGAAGTTAGTTTGTTTATTGTAAAACTTTAATATATAGCAATTAAAATTCATATAATACAAATAACACTGAGATTGAATTTAAACTTTACATTAATTACAAAATTTTCCAACTTTACTTGTTACTTTATTAACGTGATAACATAGTTAGATCACTTACGTAAAACTACTTGCTAACACATTAAACTTTCGAAAGGTGTATCGAATATATAATGAGTCACGCTAACACATCGTTATATTAGTCTTGGCTTCTCCTTATTTAATTAAAACTATAGAGTCTGGTTATTAAATTTTAGTTGTTAGAAAATAATAATCATATTTATTTGTGTAGTAAACAATTTAAATTAGTATTGAAAAAGTTAAAAAAAAAACTTCATAGTAAAAAGCTTAATTTATGCTTTACATCAATAGGTATACAGGGTTTTAAGAAAGTAATGTAACGGGTAAATATCTTATGACGTCGCGGGTTTAGAAAACATTATTTTAAACAAAAGGTGCATAATACCTCTACAGGTTCGTGTTAGGATTAAATCCTAATGTGCGATACATCATTAAATTTGTATTAAAATCAGCTTTTTAATTCTAGTATTAGAATATCAGGACCGTATTTAAAAAATAAAGTTGATGATGGTTCTATGAAAAGAAACGTCGTATATTTAATAAAACTATATCACCAAAAAAAGGCAATGGATGGTGTTACTTATTTTAAAATCCGATTATAAATAAGACCAGGAAAAAAATAAAAATTTCTAATTTTTCGGTTTTTTTCCGGATATCTCCGGAAATATTTGTAATTATAAAATGTTTTAAACAGCATATTATTAGGCACATAAAACCTTAACTTTGTTCCCATTTAATCGATTTCGTATCTCTTACCATTTTCAAGATGCCCATACTGGCCCTCCTTATCTTGGACACGTTGTATATATATATATATATATATAGGCATTAAGATTTGGAAGCTTTTATTTCCGAGGCTGTTACAGGAAATCATTTTAAATGGGGTACATTCTTAAAGGTCTTAGAAATGCCTTTTTCCAAACCTCGTAATTCACTAACACAATTTTATATATGATTATTTTATTTAAGGATTGGGATTTGTATAAAAACAAAATTACACCCTGTATATGAAAAAATAAAGCTTTTAAATTACTCCCAACTTTTTTAGCACCCTATATATTGACAATAAAAATATAAAAATATTTTAAGTTTTCTTCTTTAGGATGCTAAACTTCTAAAAACCGAATTTCTCGGATCATACTTACACAACATTACTTTTTATTAAGTTTTTATATATGAAGTTTGTCTCAAACAAATTTCTTTTTTTTTTAATACAAGCTATCGTACCTAAAATAAAACTATAGCAATTTAAAAAACAATTTTCCTTTTCTTTATTCAGAAGTGCCAAAATTGTTAGTCTACGACGCTATATGCAATATTGTGTTAACGGATTTTTATTATGTAAGTGAAGTGCATTTTTTACCTATGTAAAAATTCATTGCATATAGCGTCGCTAGAACCACTTTTCCGACATATCTTAAAAATATATTTTTTTGAGCTGCTGCTGTGTTTATCTGTGTGTGATATGTACAAGGTTTTTATTTATATTTTGCCACCTACTTTTAAATGAAAATTCTGTACAGGCGGTTTAAAAAAGTTTTTAACAAAAGTTAAATTATACTTTCTGCGCTATTGTTTTACAAAGACTATGTATATACTGAATGTTTTACTTAACCAAAGGTGTCTTTTTCCAAATATGCAACCCTGTATATTTTTAAAATAATGATGTAGAGAAATTTAAAAATGTATACTTTTTGCAACAATGTACAGGATCAGCTAAATGAGATAGATAAGCAATGTTAGAAAAAGAGACAATTTAACGCAAATAGCGGCATTTAAACATTAAGGATTGGATGACTGATCGTACACCCTTTGTTATTGCTTTACTGGCCGATATACCTTAACTACTGCTTATACAGTATAGGACTGAACTAATCTACTTCTGACATAATTTATTAGGGTATTAAATAATATATATATATATATATATATATATATATATATATATATATATATATATATATATATATATATATATATATATATATATATATATATATATATATATATATATATATATATATATATAGTTTCTAGGACTTTTTGATAGAAACGGCAACGTCGCAATGCTGAAAATATTTAAGATCGATAGAACAGGTAAAAAATTTAAGATGCGAAATTTTCAGAAAAATTCTGCGTTCCGTTTTCCATAAACGTTTGCATCTTACATTTTTTTACCTGTTCTATCGATCTTAAATATTTTCAGCATTGCGACGTTGCCGTTTCTATCAAAAAGTCCTAGAAACTTAATTTTTTTAAATGGAACACCCCCTATATTAACAAGTTTTTATATTTGCCATGTTATTATAATACTTTTTTGTTAATTTTGTCCTATACCTATCTCTATCGGTTTTCGAGATAAAAAATAATTTTTGTTAAATATGGTCCAAAATATGGTCCCGATTAAACTTAAGTAAATTAGTGCTCTCAATTCATGAAAAGTTAATGTTTTGGTGGTAGTTTAGACAGACACAATGTATTTAATTTACCGAGAAATCAACTCCATGTCATACAGGGCGTGCTAAAATTACTATTAATTTCGTTATTCTTAAAACGTGTCAAAAAATAGTAAACACTACATTTTAAACTAATACCTCAGTTTAGTAAAAAACCTAATAACTTAAAAATGCACAAATAATAAATGATTAGATGATTTACTTATACAATAACAATTTTTATACGGAACTTGTTTTAGTTTTTTTCTAGTCAGGTAAATCTAACAACGAGCCAAACTTCTTTGATAATTTTTAGTGGTCATTTATCTAAAATATCAAAAAAGCCCTAATTCGAAACCAATAATTAAATTGATAGTAGATAATTTTTTTACTTAATATTGACGGTATGATGATTAGTTTGCGCATAATCATGCAAGAGCTTTCTTGGTTGTTTTGCATTTGCGCAGATTAAGGGATCTTAGCATCGTATCGTCAATGTTAAGTTAAACAAAATATTTACCATCAACTTAATTATTTGTTTCCAAGGCTCCTTTGATATTTTACATAAAATACAGCTAAAAATTATCAAAGATGTTTGGCTTGTCGTTAGATTTACCTGACTAGTTATGGTTTAAGTAAATCATTTGATCATTTATGATTTGTGCATTTTTTAATAAGTTAAAAATGTAGTTTTTACTATTTTTACCAAATTTCGTATTACGGTTAAACATAATGTAAATTTGAAATAAAATTGACTTTAAAATTTTCGATAATAAAATATAAGGACCGTACTTAAAAAATGTAAGTTAGTGATGCTAAGGGGGTTTGTTAAGTTATACTTGGTTTATTAAAGTAATTTATTAATTTAAAATGCAGAGTTTTTAAAATTTCTAAAAATACAGGTCCGCATTAAAATTAAATCCTAATGTGTAATACATCATTGAATTTGTATTAAAATTGGCTCTTAAATTCTGATATTAGAATAACAAAACCGCATTTAAAAAAATTAAGTTGATGATGGTCCTACAAAAACGAAACGTTGTGTTTTAAATAAAACTTTGCCATTGGATAGAGCAGAATAAGTGGCAATGCAAAAGTGTTATTTATTTTAAAATCTGAATATAAATAGGACTAGGAAAGAAATAAAACAAATTTCCAATTTTTCGTTTTTTTCGGATATCCCCGAAAATATTCGAAATTTAAAAACTTTGTAAACAGCATATTATTGGGCACACAAAAATTTAACTTTGTTCCCATTTAATCGACTTCGTATCCCTTACCATTTCCAAGATGCCCATACTGGCCATCTTGGACACGTTGTATACTATTTTTTAGATTAATATGGTCATATTTTCAAAACTTTAGGATATAAATAAATCAAAAGTGGTATTTCTTATAGCTTTTTGGGAGACCTTTCAATTGATGATAAAATACAGAGGCTGTTTCATTTTAAAAACCCAACTTTGTGTTATAACTTTAAAATAAAAGTCAATGGAGAGAATATAGGTACGCTCCGAACTCTGCGAAAAAATCCCTACAACTTTTCCATTTACATATTTTTTCTATCCTTAATATCAAGCGAGTTACAAGTGCCGAGGCAAATTGACAAAATTTAAAAAACACTGTATCTCCAAAACGAATCAAGTTAGCCATGATTTACGTTCACCAATGAATTTGTTTCAAAAATCGAAATCAAAATTGCGCAATCAGATTTTCTTTATCTCTTCTAGTTTTCTCTATACCCTGCAAAGTCAACGAAAAGGCGACACTCTGTACATATATTGTTAAAGAGCTATTATTAGGGTAACTGAATTGTTAAAAGTATCTACAAAACCAGTATGCCAGGTATTTTTACCAGGTCTAATTAATTTTAATTAGAATAAAGATATATTTTGAAAAGGTTAAGATTTTATAAAAATCGTTTTACCCTTGTCAATGTCTTACAAGCGTATTTTCTACCTTATTTTATTTATAAAACAAAGCAGTGGTTTCTGTTGTAATATTTGCCAGCAAATAACTTTTAGCCGCAACAAACCGACCCATTAACCAAACCTTTTCAACACTTCGTGAATTTTACTTTACAATTTACATAATTATGATACCGGAGCAAAGATCTCAGATACGCAGACGCCTTTTTCTCATTCTCGTCTTCTTTGTATTTAAAAAAGATATTCAGAGATAAATAAGACTAAAGAAGAGTGCTTTATTACAAACTGTTTTAATGAAAGAAACTCTGGTATGTTATGACTAAAGTAAAACAGTCTGTATATCATATATTTTTAAAAAATTTAAAAAAATAACCAACTTTGCATTTTAAATTAATAAATTACTTTAATAAACCATGCATTACTTAACAGAACCCCCTTAGCATCACTAACTTACGTTTTTAAATACGGTCCTGATATTTAAATATCGAAATTTCAAAGACAATTTTATTTTGAACTCATACTATGGTTTAACCGTAATACGGACCTGTATTTTACAGAATTCGGTAAAAATAGTAAACACTACATTTTAAACTAATACCTTAGTTTAGTAAAAAACCTAATAACTTAAAAATGCACAAATAATAAATGATTAGATGATTTACTTATACAATAACAATTTTTATACGGAACTTGTTTTAGTTTTTTCTAGTCAGGTAAATCTAACAACGAGCCAAACTTCTTTGATAATTTTTAGTGGTCATTTATCTAAAATATTAAAAAGCCCTAATTCGAAACCAATATTTAAATTGATTGTAGATAATTTTTTTACCTAATATTGACGGTATGATGATTAGTTTGCGCATAATCATGCAAGAGCTTTCTTAGTTGTTTTGCATTTGCGCAGATTAAGAGATCTTAGCATCATATCGTCAATGCTAAGTTAAACAAAATATTTACCATCAACTTAATTATTTGTTTCAAGACTCCTTTGATATTTTACATAAAATACAGCTAAAAATTATTAAAGATGTTTGGCTTGTCGTTAGATTTACATGACTAGAAAAAGCTTAAACAAGTTCTGTATAAAAATTGTTATTGTTTAAGTAAATCATTTGATCATTTATTATTTGTGCATTTTTTTAATAAGTTAAAAATGTAGTTTTTACTATTTTTACCAAATTTCGTAAAACACAGATTCGTATTACGGTTAAACCATAATGTAAATTTGAAATAAAATTGACTTTGAAATTTTCGATAATAAAATATAAGGACCGTACTTAGGTTTAATTAATTTTAATTAGAATAAAGATATATTTTGAAAAGGTTAAGATTTTATAAAAATCGTTATACCCTTGTCAATGTCTTACAAGCGTATTTTCTACCTTATTTTATTTATAAAACAAAGCAGTGGTTTCTATTGTAATATTTGCCAGCAAATAACTTTTAGCCGCAACAAACCGACCCATTAACCAAACCTTTTCAACACTTCGTGAATTTTACTTTACAATTTACATAATTATGATACAGGAGCAAAGATCTCAGATACGCAGACGCCTTTTTCTCATTCTCGTCTTTTTGTATTTAAAAAGATATTCAGAGATAAATAAGACTAAAGAAGAGTGCTTTATTACAAACTGTTTTTTTTTGCCTACTTTTTCGTGTAAATTTTATTAAAAAGTTATTAAAAAATTACAAGCACATTATTATACCGGGTGTTTTTCAAAGGTGTTTTTTTATCTTTTAAGATAAAAACATAAAATTAGGTTATTTACATTGACATACCTAAATATGATTTGGTTGGTTTATTTACTTGTATTTCATCACTTTCGGTTTACACGAGAATGCTACTGCTACTTTTAAATTTTAAATAGCACCTCCGGTATATTTAATTTTAGGTCGATAGTACAGCGTGTCTACTTAAGTTTGTACCGTAAAAAAAAATTTACCGAAGAAAAATTATTCTTTATAAAGAGTTTTGCATGGTCTAAAACCCAAAATGCGTCTATCAGATAATAATTTTTTGCAGTGATTTACGTACCGTAAACAAAATGTGTTTTGCCTAATAGAAAAGTATTTTTCATAATATTAAAATTTTTTATAAAAAAGATGTTAAGAATTGAAAATACCATTCAAATATGCAAACCTGTTCATTTTCAAGAAAAACTTTTTTTTAATTTTTTATCTGGTAACGGTAAAAATTTAAGTTTTTACATTAGTGCATACTTATTTTAAAATTTAATTTGAAAAGAAATCTTATGAACTGTCAAATTAGCAAAAATAACAAAAACGCTCGTTATCGCAAAAATTAAAGTTTTTAACTGTATGTATCACACTGTGTGTGTAACAACTTTGTATATATAAACTATATTTTTATTTTAAAATATCTTTTTTTATAACACTTTTAAATATCACATAAAGTAGAAGTACTTTTTTCTTGGGCAAAATTCATATTTTTTGACATACTTCGTATACCACTGCAAAAAATTAATATCTTATGATTGCATTTTGGATATTGGGTAAAGTGAATTAAGCTAAGCAATTTTTCTTAAATTATTAAAAGGTAATACATACAAAATTGTTCAAAACAAATATAGAAAATATTATAGAATAAGCTTTTACTTCAAAAAAATATAACATAAGATATGGGTATTTTAAAAATAATGGATATTTGAGTTGACATTATTCTTTTAAAAATTTGACTGCATGGCAATTCAGAGTAATAAATTATATGAAAATAAAAAATTGATACATAAAAACAGGTTACAGAAAAAAACGTCAACAAAGCTTTATGTTATTTACAAAATAAAAGTTGCAGTAAGGATACATTACGGTTGTTTCTCTTAAAAATTAAAAATTGAATTAATTTCCGGTTAAACCAGAAGTGATTCGGAAGTTAAAATTACGCTTACAATTTACGTATACCAATTCTCATTTTAATATATCTAATACTTTAGGAAATATACCCTATCTAACCTTGTGACGCAATTTTACATTTAGTTTACAACGTTAGTATTTTATAACTAAGTTAAATTTTAAATTTTAATTTTTGCAATAACTCTGAACATACAGGGTAGCCCAAACGGAGACGTCCAAAATTTAGAAAATTGTTATTAAGGACAAATAGTGACTAAGCGTAAAAAAGTGGGTAAATTATTTTCAGTTACGAAAATAAAGGGTGTTAAACTTTTAAAAAATAATTTGTTTTTCAATAGAATCTCGAACATTCGTTAGTCGATTTTTTTGAAATGTGGCAGTGTTGTTCAATAGGATAAATTAGCATTAGCTAGATGATAATTATAAATTCCAGCGGCGGCGCTAGAAGCAATATGACTAATATTATTGACAAAAAGAAAATGAACGCTAATGTCTTTTTAAAAGTTTTTATTTAGGTTAAGCAGCCAATTATATAATTTTATTGTCCCTTGATATTCGTTTGTATTTTGGTTTTATTTTTGAGAAAAAAACTAAACCACTTTATTTCGTGATTATCATGGATTTCTAACATAGATCTCTGCATCTTGGTCACTAAACATAATTTACCTATTTTTTTCACCATACGTCATTATTTGTCCTTAATAACAATTTCTCAAATTTTGGATGTCTTCGTTTGACCAACCATGTATAATAAAAATAATCAAATTCTAAAACAAGCAAAAATATTTAAAACCGTAGAAAGTTAAACTTGACAAATGTTTATCTCGACAAATCCGATTTATAAGCAAAATCTCTAAAGCTAATGTGGTGCTTTAAGGCATTACTTATACCCAGCCTTGCAGAAAGTAGAAATAATACTCGTAATGTCCATAAAAATGTCACATAAATTCGAAATTAAAACAAATGAGCTGCTTAAAGACAAGTGTACTTGAAAGACAATCAAAATATATTTATAATGTAATTTGAATTATTACATCTTACATTTAAAAGAAATCTTAAGTGGGTTACCTACATATAAGACATTAAGTTTTTTTGTCATTGAATAAAAGATAAAATATATTATGTGGTTATTATTTTTAAGTAAAAATACTTTTTATAAATGGTGATAAAAGAAAAATAGCAATAGTTAAATATAAAAGACATTACAATGATGATAAAAAAGGTAGACGAAACATTCGACATACGCCAACTGAATAAAAACTGGCACACACACATGCAAGTTCTAAAACGTTAAGCGACTAATAAGGCCCGTTAAGGACGTTCCCAAGGAGTAGTGCGATCTTTAAAGTTTCTAGAGGCGTAGACACATTTAAAATTATTTCCTTGTGTCTACTTAAGTTTGCACCATATGGAAAACTTTTTATAATTAATTTCTTGAAAAAGAGTTGTTTCTTATAAAAAGTTCTGCATGGTGTGAAACCTAAAATGCAATCATCAGATTTTTTTAGTGGTATACGAGGTATATCAAAAAATATAGGCTTTGCTCAAGAGTAGTGTACCGTTAATTTTAAGAATATTGAAAATTAGCATTAAAAGAAAGTTTTAAATTAAAAATATTTTTTATATAATATGCACACCTGTGTATTAAGAAAAAAACTTTTTGTTTTTAGATTTTTATGTATTATTGGCGAAAATTTAGAATTGTACAATAGAGCATACTTATTTCGAAATGTAAAGTGTAAACTTAAGAACTGTCAAAACAGGGAGAAATCACAGAAATCCAAGTTATGCCAGAAAAAAATTAAAAGATTTTTTTAAATAAACAAGTTTGCATATTTAAACGCTATTATTAATTCTTAACATCTTTTCTTATAAAAATTTTCGATATTTTAAAAAATAATAGTGCTTTCCTTTTAAGCAAAATTCACATTTTTGAAATACCTCGTATACAAGTACCGTTGGTATTTGATATATACTTTATTAATGATTCTTAGTTTTTGGTAAAAATTATAAAAAAATTAAAATGATATTTAATTAAACGTTTTTAAAATGTGCGTCAGAATAGGACTTACGTGGTAAATTTGCAAATTTTAAAGGGTTATATCTCGAAATTTAGTACCGCAAGGCTTAGTAAAAAAATCCTGTGTATAGAAGACATTTATAAGTATGTGTATTCGAAGTTTTAAAAAAATAGTAAGAAAAGTGTTTTTGGAACGACCTTTAATAAAAGAGAGAAAGATAGGTTAATGCGGAAAGTTGTGGGCCATTTAACCGCAAATTTAATGCCGTCTTGATGACGGCTGTGTCCTGTTTGGTTTTTGAGCTATTCTGAAAAAACTTAAAATGTGCATTTTGAATAAAGTGTTGTATTTTTAATTTTTTATTATTTTAGAATCTGTTAGCACATTATTGGAAAAACTTTTTAAGAGCAAGGTATATGCGCATTTAGAATTAAGTTTTACCGCTTTGAATTTGAGATACACTTTAAAAAACATTTATTGCCCTTAAAGAAACTTTACACCAATATTTTATTTTTAGGTAAAAAAACAATTTAATTTTTTTTATTTTCTGAGGAGGACATATTTCTTTGAATATCTGTATTTAGATTTATATATTTCTTTAATTACTTTAGCTTATTTAAAACTTTGATGCAAGTAGATTTGTTATAAGCGTAGAATCACTATTTTAATAATTATTTTGTGTAATCTAATAATATATTATAATAGGATCTTCAGTCGGTATTTATTTGGTTTTGTGTGTTGAGTTCGTATAAATATAAATACTAAAATTTAAAAAAAACTGTTTTATGTACAAGATCAAATTTGGATTTTGATATTAATATTAAATATTTTTACGTCATACAAATTTAATTCTATTTGTTTGGGCACTGAGGGTTTATCTAAACCTACATAACATTGACTTTCTCTACAATGTTCGTTACTAGGAATTAAATGATTGTTTGTAAAACTAATGGCTACAGTCATGGCCAATTTAAATCAAAAATTATTTTTCCTTTTTTGACCTCAAAAAAAATATTTTTATAAAGGGTTATACACCATTTTAAATAAAAAAAAAAATGGCTTTTTAAAAATATTCAGAAAACCAAATGATTGCCACAAAAAAATCAAAGTTAATGATGGTATTTTAAAACCAAAACGTTGATATTATTATTTAAATAACGTGTACGTATTGCTAATAAAAGTGGTCTTCATATTGTTTTAACACATTAAAAATAAAATAATACACATACACAAGCAGTAGTGTGTCAGGTAGTGTTAAAATGCTGCCCTTGAGTTTCCATTTGCAAGTCCATGTACAAAATTAATATTCGCTATTTCTTAATTTGAAAATTTAAACGGCATTTTGACACTACTTGACACAGTATTGACCCAGTGTAATTTTTAAACGTAAAGGAGGGGTAAAGGTTAAGGTGAAAAGTAATACAGTGAAACAGGGACAAAAAAAAGAAACTAATAATAAATTAAACTTTAAATAAACATACAAGCAATTTAGGAATTATGATTTATTTATATTTTTCATAAATACGTTACCTATCGACTGTCTAGACTTTTTGTAAGATGCGCATTTTTAGTTTTTTTTTTAAATATCTCAAAATAAAACAAATTACAGCCATTATTAAATGGCAATATATTTGTGGTTACATGGGCTATAACTTTTAACCATTTAACAATCTTTCTATCTCTTATAGTTTTCAATATTTCAATACATTTCGTACTAATTTTGGACACACCGTATAAACCTATACTTTCTAACAGACTTGAATTAAAAAAAAACTTATATTTAAATTTAACGGGCCCGATCGGTAGCTTACCGTATCACAAGTCGCATGTATGAATAAAAGGCAATAAAAGATGGATCACATTCTCAAAGTAATAATTTTTTGCTAGATGCCAGGCGAACTGAAAGGTGTGGCTGATTTGACATATTTCCAAAACTAATAAAGTTCTTTTTAATGGTAATAAAATATAAAGGTTTGACTCATTAAAAATAACATTTTTTTCCATCCTGTATATTATCACTTGTAGCGCCGTTAAAAAGTTTTGTAAAAGAGCTTTAAGAAAATACCACATTAGGTACATCTAACTTTATTACTTTTGGAAATATTGCCATTCAAATCAGCCACACCTTTCGTTTCGCCTGGCAGATTCTTTGTGCTCATCAGAAAACGCCTGTCAATTTTTTTCAAACCTTACTATCAATTAACTAAATCTTAGAAAAATTTTAAGCTTACAACTCTTAGTTTTTTCATTTTTTATTATTATTTTTTTAAACTTTTAAAAATATACAGGGTGATGATGTGCATGGCTGATGCTTGCTAGGTAATGAATGTCGTACCTAGCATGCTGTGATTAATTACTATACAAATTTCTAGCCTTACAGGCCCAACGTTACTCGAAGGGTTTACTAGCTCTGGGACTATAGGAATTTACATTATGAAAGAATAGCAGCTTATAACTTATAACACACTATACTGTATAGCTTAGACCTGTCCATACTTAGTTTGTTTTTTTTTAATTCAGATATCTCAAAAACGGCTGCTTAAATTAACATTTAACAAGTGAGCCTTTTCTGTAGTTCAAGAGCTGGTAAGCGGCAGCTCTTCGATATTTTGTAAAGGCTAAAGTTTGTCAGTGCATGCTACCAACATAGGTAGAAGCGATGGTAAACTATAAAGTTTGGACTCACTATGTACTTACCAGGTACCAAAGTTTAATGAATAGAAATTTAACTTTCTGTCATTTTGTAAAAGCTGACTTGGGTACCTATTAGAACATATTTTCCTAAACGCCAGAAAGTTTAGTAGACATCTCCTTAAAATATTGTGGTGTATACAGAATATCTAAAAAAAAGTTATTTTGTAAGATAAGTTTTTAAAAAATTGTTTTTAGGGACACTCTGTAAACATCAAAATATTTTTAGGACATGCCTATTTATTAGCCGATTTCCAGACAGAAGTGCCTGGGGTTTTGACATGAGGGTGAATTGTTCATTGGTAAGAGCTCTTACTTGTGGAGGCGACTAGCCACGTGTATATTCTCACTTTCAAGGCTCATGACTTTTTGTACAACCCTGTATTTACATTTTGTTAAAGAAATGGATTCATGAGTCATTTACGTAAAGGTACTCTTATTAGATGACGCTAGGGCAATGCGTTTTCGAAACATTTTGGTTTAGGTTTGGTTTGGTTTGAATCGATGCATGTGTTTTGAAAAAAATGAAACAATTTTGTAAATTAACTTTTTTAATCAGCATGAAATATTACAAAAAATAACGAGACGGACACTAAATAAAAGCAGGATGAAAAGCCAGATCAAATACAATAAACGCTGTGCCTACTGCCGTAGGCACGCATCCGATCTTCTCCTCATTGATTCGTACCTCTGGAAAATTCCGAGGTATTTTCAATCGTTCTACAAGAGTCCATTATTCGATTTCTCAGTTCTTCTTCATTTTGAATAGGTGTTTGGTAAACTAATGTTTTAGATGTCCCAAGAGAATAATCCAATGCTATTAGGTCTGAGCGACCTAGGAAGGCCATGGTTGAGTCCCTCCCTGCTATCCAACGAGTATTGAAGGCACGATTTCGCGCTTGGATGCTTTAAAATGTGCGGGGCACCGTCATCGCATAAACCACATCTCGTTCTCGATTCCTTCCAGTCTGGGTGAAACGCACTTTCCAGTGGGTAATGGGCTGGAGATTCGCTTCAAAGCACGCGACGATGTATATCTCTGCCAATTTAATCTTCCCGGAAGAAATAATGGACTATCAGTAAGTGTCTCCACGGGTTCCTGCCCAACACGTTACACGGGGAGGCACAATGTTCGTGTCCCGAAATGTGATTCCTGTATTTGCATGTGGGTTTTCATTTGACCACATATATTATTGCGATTGCGTATAGCGTTACGTGAAATTTGCCTTCGTCCGGCGAACTGAGGATAAGGTTTTGAAACAAAGGGTTTTGAATAAGGCATTGAGGAAACCAACGACGAAATTTATACGTAAGGGAAAGTCACGAGGTAGCAGTGCCTGAACTCTTTGAACATGATAGGGATATAATAAATTATCCACTAAAATTTTCCATACCAGAAAATGAGAAATATTTAACGTAAACGCTACTTTCCTGGTGCTTGTATCCGGCTGTTCTTCTACCATATTAAGGACTGCATCTTCGTTATCTGGGGTTCTTACCGTTCGAACTGTACCTGACAGGTGACTAGCTTTCTCAAACGTTCCTGTTTCTCTTAACCGACCGTGGATTCTTGAAAAAGCTTTTGGAGTTGGAACTATGCGATTCGGATAACGCTCCTGATACAAACGTTTAGCTTTATAAGCATTTCCATTAGCAAGTCCGTATGTAAAATATGACTAGGAATCCATTTCTTTTAACAAAAATGTAAATACAGGGTTGTACAAAAAGTCATGAGCTTTTGAAGTGAGAATATACATGTAAGCGCCCTCTACAAGTAAAGGCTAAATTAAGAACAAATTCAAATTTCTCATGTCAAAAAACCCCAGGTACCAATTTTCGTTCGGAAATCGGCATTATTTAGGAAATTATGCAGAAAAAACATAAATAAAAATAAAACTTTGACACCCTGTATCTTGAAAGCGAAGCATCTTAGACCACACGTTTATAGGAACTTTTACCTTAAAAATACTTGAAAAATCACTCTCTGATATCGGACACTTATTAAATAACACCCTGGCTTATGAATTAGTAATTTACAAAACAAATCGTTCCGGGTATTACTTCCATGGCCTATCTGTCTTTGTGTCTAGGCGTTACAATAACCACAACTAATTTTTATTCACCACATTTTGTAGTTAGTTATTAAATAATAACATTAACTACAAATACCAAATTAATTATCAATAATATTTAAACTAACACATTGTTCTACATTAAAGGTTTTTTAAATTAACCCCATGTTTCTTGGGTGGGCCGGGGATGTAAAATTTGCTAGCTACTTTATTTATTAGCAAGTCTTTTAAAGACCGATTTAAGGCTTTTAAAAAAGGCTTTTTTAATAAACTTTAAAAAATGTAACCGTTTAGACGTATATCCTCCTTAAAAGTCATAAATCAATTTATTTCATTTAGTTACCACCGGAAGTAGGTATCAAATTAATTATACTGAAAATAAAGGTAAGTTTTTAAAATTATTGAAGGTTTAAACTCAAACTAACTTACGGTTACTAATCGGTATTCAAATATCCACTACTGTGATGCATAATATTTAAAACTTTACTAAGGGCCCTCTAATAATTACCCGTAAGGTTACCCCAAGACAAGTCTAATTAGTAATTAAATCCAATTACATTTGTTTATGTAATTATATATTTATAGGACCAAAGTAATTAATTTAATTATATATTTTGGCTGATTATTTGTATGTTAGGCTTTAATTTAATGGAGCCCTTAAATATTTTATATTTGTTTTTAACTTAATTATCTTACTGCTTAATTAACTTAAAGCAGCTAAAGTCGAGGTTTATGTTTTCAGCTTAGGCTTTTGTGTTACTGTATCACAATGATTTTAACACCAAATATCCAGGGTTGTTCCTAACCTATACGCATAAACTTGGAAAATTATTGCTAAGAAAAACATTTACATCATAAAAAAGTAAGTTCAATCTTTTTAGTAAGAGAGGTAGTTCATTCTTTTAAATAAAAAGAACGTAAATTAGAATACTAGACAAACCAAACATGACCTTAGCCCTAAACTACTAAAGTGGAATTAATTTTGCATAAAGACTGACGTAGGGCTTCAGAGTCTTGGATACATATGTGCTAGTATTTTAAAATCAATAGATTTTTTAAAGTTATGTGTTAAATAACTTGATTAGGTGAAATCTAAACAAATAAAAATTATTTTCATTTAATTTATCTTTTCATATTTAACTTTTACCTAAAAGTTTAGAAATCGCTTCACAAAGTAATACTTAAATAAAATTATTTAAGAAATTAACAAATTTACTTACCTGCATTTCACATTTTAAATAGTGTTTTTACTAAATGGCACAAAGGTCATTATAATATTATAGTAAAAACAAATAATTAAATGCTAAAGTGTGGTCTAAAGGAGATTTCAAATTAAATTTACTTACCGAAATTGACTGCGCAACCACGTGCACTGCTCGGCGCAACTAAACTAAAGCCGGATACTCCTTACGCGGTACTTGGCCAGTAACTATACTTGGCAAGTATTTGTCGAGTTCTAAGTAAGCTATTTACATTACGCGTCTACTTATAGAATTGCGATTTTTTGGAAAGTACAAGTAAAAAACAACAATTTTTAAAGTTAAACAATAGTGAAAAGACAGTTTTAGTTACTTTTGTAACAATTAGTTGTGGTTATTTTTTATTAAAAAATTGAAAAAGAAGTGCTAACGTAGAAGGTGGTAAGTTACATCTTTTAATAATAGTAAAGATAGGTAGGTATTTTTCATTTTGGTATATAAAGTGGGGTTGCTGCGCCACTTGACTAAAGCCAGGTCTTTTGCATATGGAAACGTGTTATCTTGTAAAAATTCTCCTTGTATACGTTACCAAGCGTCATACACTTCATTGCGGTTTTTGTAGAGTTTATGGGATGCATCCCAAATAACAGACAGGTTTCTTTTCCTAAAAATCTAAGAACTGCAAAGTTAAATCATTGGACTAGTCCATTGCAAATACCACACCAAAAAGGAAACTTTTTACATAAACACAACAATTGAAGGGTGGCGGCGAATAACGGTCAGTCTGTTTTTTGCCAATACTAAAATAATAGCACCATGAAATAGCTAGTACCCAATATAATACCACTATTGCTAATTACACCAAAGTTCGATGTCCTTGAAAAAAATATTTAAAGATACAACCACAGCTTAACAACTTGCCGCCTAACAATATTCAACTTAAGATATTATATATATAACGCAAATACTAATAAAATATGCCAATCGGACTTTAAACGTTATTCCCCGCGATCCATCAATTCGATTTGCTAAGTAACGCGTAATGTAGCGCCAGTAAATGAATTACCAAGTCAAGTACTTGGCTCCTTTGACTTGTGATTGTTTTCCGCTACAGCTCGGGAAGTGCAAGTAACTTGCCAAGTCCAAACGAGTCGTCGTATACTCTACATGCTACTTACCAAGTACTTGGCAAGTACCGCGTAGTGAGTAGCCGGCTTAAGGTACTAGAATGTTTGCATGTGTTGTGCGCGAAGAAAGGAAGTAATTTAACAACGATAGATTTCCAAATTAATTCGTATAGGCTACGAATTACCATGTATAATACAGGGTGATTCTTATATGCATAAACTTGAGAAATTTATGCTAAGGGCAAACAGTGACTAAACATAAAAAAGTTAGTAAAATATTATTAATTAGTAAAATGTTAATGATTTTAAATTAAATGAAATAACGTGAATAATGAAGACGAATAATAAATATTTAAATATTTTAGTTTTAAAAATAATTTAGTACAGTTCTTACACATAGGTTTGTAAAATCATTTGCTTACATTTTTTGATCTTTGTAAAAAAGAAACCATAAACAAGTCACAATGTTTATGATGGCATTAGTAATAGAACAGTCTTCTTTCAGTTCTGATTTTATTTTTTCGCGGTTAGAATTACAATTAGGGCTCTTATACTGTGTTATTACTAAGACGAAGAATAGGTGAGTACTTTATTTTTGTCCCCCGGTGGAGCTTATTATCTCAAAATCTCTGACGTCAGCAATTATTTAGGAATCTTGCGCAACGCGTTGTTTAGGGCGTGGCCTACTATCTATCAAACCATAAGTACCATCTGTCATATGTCAAAAATCCGTGACTTAGAAAATGGCCGCCATGCGTAGGATACTTGCGCTATGTCGTGCTATGGTCATAAATTGATCTGCACCAAACGCGAAAATCCAGATCGTTCGGGCGCTATCGACTAAAATCGAGTTGCCCTGATGATGAGTCATCAGCGCGACGGTTTAAATTTTTTAAATATAGTATTACATCATACCTATCGAATAGCGAAAACCGCATGACGCCATCTTTAGCCATAAAGGCGTTACAGCTGTTTAAAAATAGTTGAGAGATATCAATTAGCTGATTAGAACGGTAACCCGATAGAAAATTAATCATTGCCGCCTTATTATTAAACTTAAGAATAATGAAACCTGGCAAAGGATAGTCGACGACAATGATTTCAAGGTCAAACTTGTCAAACGTCAAACCTGTCATTTAAAATTTAGGAATCTTATGCAACGCGTTACTTAAGTTAAGTTACTAAGAACAGAGTAAGAACGCGTGGCGGGTCCATCTGTCATTCGAAAATTTAGTAATCTTACGTAACGCCTTCTCATAACCAATTAGAGAGCGGTTTAACCGACTAGATTTTACTAAACATACCCCTTGTAATTTCAAGGTCAAAGCATCCGTCAATAATAAGAAAGATAGCTGCGGTTAGATAATAAACGGTAAAAACAGTGGTAACTAAATAAAAAGCAGTGTTTGTAGTAAAGCATTTATTATTAAATAAAAATACATACATGGTTGCCATATTGCTAAATAATTCTTAGAATAATGCCTTATAAAAGGATATTTAATTATAAACTCAGCATGTATTTTGGTACGTGGTCGTATTTTATCTCCTAAAAATAAAATATAATCATTTAACTTTAACTTCTGGTGTAACAACTCGCTTGGTTTTTCATATGCTGTTGTGTTTATATACGTTTTAACAGGTGTATCGATATTAACATATTCAATAATTCCACTTGTAATGGGAAACCTGTAGTAATCAAATTTTGTGCCATTTATATAAAGGTGTTTTGACAAACCTTTTTCGCAAACCAACATAATATTCATGTAGCCATACAAGTTGTTTTCGGGCTTATCCTTTACACCATCTTCTGTTTTAAGCTTTTTTGCTAAATGATATGGATGAGTTAAATTACGTCCGAATTTGTCGAGAGTCATCTTGAAAATGAGGTTATGTTACTAAATCAACTCTTTTTATTCAATAATATCGGCTTCCTTTAACTCTTCAATAATACTCATATTCTCATTTTGGTGATTATTATTACCCACTTTCTTGCTAGCCATTAACAATCCTAATCTATCCACAAGCTCATTTGGATCAACCCAGTAAATATAATCAGTTTTATTATTGTTAAATATTTTATGTTGAGTATCAATTGGTAAACCATAGCCTTGAGTATTTTGTGCTCTTGTAATTCGCAACTGTTTATCGCGTTCTTTTTGTTTTCTTATTCGCTCCTCTTTTATACGTTCGAGTAATGGTTTAATTGTTAACATGTACCTGACACCTCTGTTGCCAACATGCTGTTCGTTTTCATTAAAATTTCTCTTACTAGCATTCGTTAGCAAAACCAATTTTGCAAATGCTCGCTCGTCTAGTGCTGTAAATTTGTTTTTAACGGATTGGTCTTGAATATAAGTTCATATAGACCAGGAGTTCCAATAAATTTTTCCCTTTAACATAAATATCTGGGCCGTTAAATTCAAGTCGAGTATCACCGAAAGTTAGATGATCAGTAGCCATATCATGTTTTAAATAGTTTCGATCGTACTCGTTTTCCGTATCTTTTATAAAACCTTCCACATATTCTCTAGGTAGCGGATCATACTGATCTAGATATTCTCGAAAGGATTCTTCCGGAATACTATCAATCTGAACAGGATTAAATTGTGGGTCGACTCTAAAGTCATCATCATCAAAGTAACTTTCTTCAGGTTGGTGCTCATAGATAGTTCTGTTTAAATCAGTTTCCTCTGTTTCGCCTTCTTCCTTCATTTGATCATCTTCCGACGTCTCATCATCCATATATTCTTTTTCTTGTTCAGCTATATCGTCTTGTTTTTTAGCGGGACTGGCAAAGTTAAGAGGAGTTCGTGCTTTCTTTATTACTGTATGAGTAAAATTTTCGCTTTGACGTCTTTTAAGGAATTTGGTATAAATGGTTGTTTACCAGATTGAGTGTTTTGTATTGATTTGGATATTATTTTTGCCAAAGGTTTATACATATTTTTCAATATAACAGCATTCTTATAACGATCAGCTTTTATTGAATCATATAATTTTTTACACTACGCGAATGTTTATCAAGGAGTTGAAGAATGTTTGGATCTTCTTGCAAACTCCGCTTATCTTCTGAGCGTTGATCATCATTCGTGTCGAACTCTAGCTCGCCATTCTCACGTTGCTGCTTCTTTAAATTCTGGTATTTTTTCGAATACTATTGGTAGCTTCATTTATTTTACGCCTCACATCCTTGTCCAACTTGTTCAAATCCATGGTAAAGATATATTTTTAATAATTTGGATTTACTTTTGGAGCAGCCCACTGCTTAAGCAAATCGCCCAGAGCCCTCTGCTTAAGCGATAACGGTCGTTATTTTCTAATACGGTACCGTTTTCTAAAATACAGCACTGTTTTCTAAATACGGTACCGTTTTCTAAAATACGGCACTGTTTTTCTAAACACGGCACCGTTTTTCAAAAATACGGAACCGTTTTTCCAAAATACGGCACCGTTTTTCTAAAAATACGGCACTGTTTTTCTAAATACGGCACCGTTTTCCTAAAATACGGCTCCGTTTTCTAAAATACGGCACCGTTTTTCTAAAATACGGCACTGTTTTTCTAAAATACGGCCCTGTTTTCTAAATACGGCACCGTTTTTCTAAAATACGGCACCGTTTTTCTAAAATACGGCACCGTTTTTCTAAAATACGGCACTGTTTTTCTAAATACGGCACCGTTTTCTAAAATACGGCACTGTTTTTTAAATACGGCACTGTTTTTCTAAAGACGTCACCTTTTTCTAAAATACGGCACCGTTTTTCTAAAATACAGCACTGTTTTTCTTAAATACGGTATTATTGTTAATAATCTTTATGTAGCTCTAGACACGTGTTGACTCAATGACGGGTGAGAACTAAATGATGACAGTTATAGTATAGCGTAACATATATAAATATACTTAACATTCTGATTCAATCCTTAGTATTGCCAAAGACTTTGTGCTGTACGGTCATGCAAGTTTAAGAAAATCAATTAAGAAAAAACTGCTCAGAGGCAAGGGAATTTCCTTCGCGACCTCGTTTCAAAAGCGAGGGAGGCATTGTACGCGGGAAAACCGCAAGATCTTTTTTCTGCTGCTGAAGTAGCTCTGAAAGCATTCAATGGGGTGGAAAAAGGAAAACCTGCAGATGTAGTACCTTTACCTGTAGTCGGCGGATTTCTACCATTTTTAATACCACTTTTTGCCGGCTTAAGCGCCGTAGGAGCACTTAGCGGCGGAATATCAGGGATTGTAAAAGCTGTTAAAGATTCTAAGGCGGCGCAAGAAAGATTAGAAGAAGAAAAGAGACACAACAAAACAATGGAATCTATTGCGATTAGCAAAACTGGTAGCGGTTTATATTTAGGACCATACAAAAACGGTTTGGGACTCTATTTAAAACCCTATAAATACAGATAGACTCAAGAAATAAATTTAGTCTTACTTCAACCGTCATGCATACCTTTAGCTTGAGTGGTAATAGTTCCATTTTAGAAGCAAACTATAACCCGCCCATATACTTGAGAGATGACACTAGTGAGTACGAGCTTGGATTAGTCAGTTTAGAAACGTTTAACGCCATACCCAACATTGATAATAGCAATAACAAATTTTATGTGGGTAATATTACTCTAGAAATACCGATTGGATCATATGAAATAAGTGCAATAAATGATTATCTACAAGACGCCATACAGGAAAAAAATAAAGCCATCAAGGATTTTAATTGTACCCTAAGTCTAAAGGGTAATGTCAATACGCTCAAGTGCGAGCTTGAATGTTCTCATACAGTTGACTTTACTAAGACAAATTCTATTGGAAAATTGTTGGGATTTCATAATATTTTGCTAAAGCCCAACGTTAAACATGTATCGCAAACACCTGTAAACATTCTGAAAATTAACGTGATTAAAATCGAGTGTAATATCGTTACTGGCGCCTATCACAATAATAAGCTTGTTCATACAATACATGAATTTTCGCCATCAGTACCAGCTGGTTTCAAAATTATAGAAATTCCTCAAAATGTGCTTTATATGCCTGTATCCACCAAAATTATCAGCAACATTATATTAAAACTGGTTGATCAAGATGGTGAATTGGTTGACTTTAGAGGAGAAGTTATTACTATTAGATTACATTTGAGAAAGTCTTTATAAATAACTACTTCGTGATGTGTGTGTCAGTATACTGCAGAACATTGTGCAGAGCACACGTGTTATGGTTGTTAAATATAACGCCAAGAAAATTGTCAATTTTAACCAGCTTTGGAACACTAAAAAGAGCTTAACAGAAGAAAATATAAGATTTCTTGCATCCATAGGGCTTCTTGTTAAGAACTCTGAAAATGAGCATTTTAAACGTGACAGATTCGCTAAACTTTGATAACTCTATTACAAAAATAGAAAGGCATAGCCATTTACCGTACTCCAGCTCTTTTAAAAATAATGATGAAATTCGAATACCGGTGCAACAAACTGATATATACACCCTACCTTGGGCAAGTCATATTTATTTGGAAGGACGACTTTTAAAAGGGTCCGATGGAAGAGTTTCAGACACTGCTAAACTTGTAAACAACTTTGTGGGACACCTCTTTGAAGAAATTCGTCTTGAAATTGGCGGAAAAGTTATTGATTCGATTAGATATCCTGGAATAGCAGCAACAATGAAAGGTTATGTCTCTTACAATGGTAATGAGTTAATTAAATATAAAAACGCTGGTTGGAGTATTGAAGATGATTATACCTGGGACGGGATGGGCTCAAACGGAACTTTTAATGTTTGTGTCCCACTAAGGACATTACTAGGATTCGCTGAAGATTTTCAAAAGATACTTATAAATGTTAAGCATGAACTGATATTGTTAAGAAGTTCTTCCGATAAAAATGCCGTTATTAACACTACCGATGGAGAAAATGTAGAAGTTAATATTGATAAAATTGTTTGGAAGCTACCACATATTACAGTATCCGATGCTGAACGACTAGAACTTTTACAGATTGTTGGAAGTGGAACTGAATTGGATATCGGTTTTAGAAGCTGGGAACTCACAGAACATCCTTCAATACCGATTGGAAAACACCTTACATGGACCATTAAAACTTCTGTGCAGGTGGAAAGACCAAGATGGATAATTTTAGGTTTTCAAACAGCTCGAAAAGATAACTACAAGAAAAATTGTAGCTTATTTGATCATTGTGATGTATCAAATGCAAAGCTTTATTTAAATTCTGAATTTTATCCATACGATAATTTAAATTTGGAAATTTCAAGAGGTATAATAGCTACTCTTTATGAAATGTACTCAGAATTTCAAGAAAGCTACTACGAAAAAGAAAACGAACCACTTTTAACTCCCAAAAAATTTAAAAACAATGCACCCTTAATTGTAATTGATTGTTCAAGACAAAATGAAATCCTTAATTCTGGCATTATTGATGTAAGGTTAGAGATTGAAACAAAAGAAAACTTTTCTGCAAACACAAATGCTTACTGTTTAATTATTCATGACAAACTTGTAAAATATTCACCATTAACAGGGTCTGTGAGAAGAGTTTAAATAACCGTAATACATTATTCTAAGAATTATTTAGCAATATGGCAACAATGTATTTTTTAATTTAAAAATAAATGCTTTACTAGCAAACACTGCTTTTTATTTTATAAGGCATTATTCTAAGAATTATTTAGCAATATGGCAACCATGTATGTATTTTTTATTTTATAATAAATGCTTTACTACAAACACTGCTTTTTATTTAGTTACCACTGTTTTTTACCGTTTATTATCTAACCGCAGCTATCTTTGTTATTATTGACGGATGCTTTGACCTTGAAATTACAAGGGGTATGTTTAGTAAAATCTAGTCGGTTAAACCGCTCTCTAATTGGTTATGACATGGCGTTACGTAAGATTACTAAATTTTCGAATGACAGATGGACCCGCCACGCGTTCTTACCCTGTTCTTAGGCCCGACGAGTTGCGCGTTGAGCCGGGGAACTTGCGCGTTAGGTTTAACACACGTGCGTCGTTCGATAAGTGAGGTTTTGTCTCTGTTACGTCTTAAAGTAACGCGTTGTATAAGATTCCTAAATTTTAAATGACAGGTTTGACGTTTGACAAGTTTGACCTTGAAATCATTGGCGAAACGTCGTCGACTATCCTTTTGCCAAGTTTCATTATTCTAAGTTTAATAATAAGGCAGCAATGATTAATTTTCTATCGGGTTACCGTTCTAATCGCTAATTGATATCTCTCAACTATTTTTAAACAGCTGTAACGCCTTTATGGCTAAAGATGGCGTCATGCGGTTTTCGCTATTCGATAGGTATGACGTAATACTATATTTAAAAAATTTAAACCGCGCGCTGATGACTCATCATCAGGGTTAAATCTACGATTTTAGTCGATAGCGCCCGAACGGTACGACCTGGGATTTTCGCGTTTGCGCAGATCAATTTATGACCATAGCGCAAGTATCCTACGCATGGCGGCCATTTTCTAAGTCACGTGATTTTTGACATATGACAGGTGACAGGTGACATTCTACATTTGACAGATGGCACTGATGGTTTGACAGATAGTAAGGGCCACGCCCTAAATAACGCGTTGCGCAAGAAATGTCGACGTCGACTTAAACTTTTTTTTCAAATTCTAGTATCATATCATTTTGTTCTGGTAAAGAATAGGTTTTTATTTTAAACCAGTGAAATGTGTTTTAACATTACTAAAATACAAGCAATTGCAATAAAAATATTATACAATATGAGCATTGCGTTTTGGTACATCGGCTAGCAATAGAATAACAAAACATGCACTATTAGTCACGCCTGTTTACATGCTGGTATTTAGTTAGATTTTCCCTTTTCCTCACATTGCCTACGTGCTATGTTATTTAAATGAATCTGTATGTAAAAGCAAAATTTACTAAAAAAATACAAAATATAGGTATAGGCAATATATGCAACATTTGAAAGAAAATTTAATTTGCTATTATACGGTGTAATAAAAATATAGGGTGATTTATTTAAAATAATATAAAAAGTAAAATTGTTTTTTGAACT
Source organism: Listronotus bonariensis (assembly GCA_014170235.1). Lineage (NCBI taxonomy): Eukaryota > Metazoa > Arthropoda > Insecta > Coleoptera > Curculionidae > Listronotus > Listronotus bonariensis. Next base: position 78,692 of record JACEGR010001667.1, read on the forward strand.
CCCTGTACCTGCCTGTCTGACCTACATATGACCTACATATGATATGGCAGAATTTTCCTTATGTTATAACAAATTTTGAAGTTTGAAGTGTCAAAAGTGTAAAAATAATAATAATTTAAATATACGGCGTGTCCACTTAAGATTGCACCATATGAGAAACTTTTTTATTATTAATTTTACGAAAAAAATATTTTTATAAAAAGTTCTGCATGGTCGAAAACCCATAATGCAATCATCAGATATAAATTATTTGTAGTAGTATACGGAGAATGTCAAAAAATGTGAATTTTGCTCAAGGGGAAAGTACGTTTATTTTTAACAATATCGATTTTTAGAATTAAAAATTACTTACAAATATGCAATTTTTACTATTTACTAAAAAAAAATGAACTTTGGTTCTAATTTGTTTTTATTATTGATTTAACGAAAAAGTTTTTTTTATAAAAACATTTTTCATGGCCTAAAACCTAAAACGCCATCATCAGATATTAATCTTTTACAATGGTATACGGGGTATGTCAAAAAATGTGATTTTGCTTAAGAAAAAGTACCTTTATTTTTACCAATATCGTTTTTTATAAGAAAAGATGTTTAGAATAAAAAATAACTTGCAAATATAAAAGCTTAATTATTTACATTTTTACCCATATTAACATTTTTTGACATACCTTGTATATCACTGCAAAAAATTAATATCTGATGATTGTATTTAAGGCTTTAGACCATGCATAACTTTTTATAATATATATATTTTTTTAATCAATAATAAAAAAGTTTCCCATATGGTGCAAACTTAAGTAGATACGCTGTACCTTTGCATTAAAAAAAAATTAAAATAAATAAATTTGTATATTTGGTTCTTATTAAACTTTACCTGTTTTTTATGTGGACTTTAAAATATTATAACTTTACTATGTATAGGCTCTAATTTCATACTGTTGCTCTATAATTCTTTTAATTAACTTTTTTAAAATCCCTGGTTATTCACCCGCACAGTGCGGACTCTCAAGAAAACAAGGTGTTAAAACTAATTTTTTTATTGATGTGAAATAACAATAGATAAAAAACATGCTTACCAAAAACTTAACCTATTTTTCTTTTTATTTGATTGAGATATGCATAAAAAATATACATTGCATTTCTTTAATTATTTATGAACAAGTCAATTTAAAAAAGTGAAACTTTGAGACATTTAATTGTTGCATAAATACTATATTCTAGAGTAAAATTTTCATATAAAAATTTTACGATGACGGCTGGGCGCCATCTTGGAAAAAAGTTTAATGGAAAGCGGGGTCTTGTGGCACATCATTTTAAGGCTTCTAAAGAGTGCTTTATAGCACTAGAATATAAAATCAATACCTACACTTAAAACAAAATGGCGGCACTTTAAAAATTACCTAAATACCTGATTTAAATGGCCATATTTCCTAAACTAGTTAAGTTAAATATTAGTACCTAAGGTAGTGTTTTCTTAAAGCTTTTAAAATATCTTTTTAATTGTAATACCGGTAATACAGGGTATAAATAAAAGTACATATTTTTTAATGAAGCACCCTGTTTAATTTATTACCATTAAGAAGATCTTAAAAATGAGTTTAAGAAAATACTTCATTAAGTACGTCTAACATTATAAGTTTGGGAAATATGGCCATCCAAATCAGGTATTTAGACAATTGTTAAAGTACCATCATTTTGTACTAGGTGAAGTTATAGACTTTATATTCCAGAGTTATAAAGTACTCGTCAGGAGCTTTAAAATGATGTGTCACAAGACCCCTTTTTCTAATATATTTTTTTCAAGATAGCGCCTAGCTTCCATCTTGAAATTTTTAACTGTCAATTTTACTTTAAAATATGGTATACATGTATTAATTTCATATTTTAATGCTTTACTGTATTAAATTGATTTGTTTAAAAAATAAAAAGGAAAGGAGACATTACAGAAATGCACTGTATATAAACCATTATATTTATTTTAAGATTGAAAAACGCTGCTTTTAGTCCTAAAATACCTATTGTTTAAATTATTTTTGTGTTTATGTCTTAAGGGTAATATTTTTATTTGTCATGGCGTTAGTTAAAAGGATATGCACTGTTTATATAATAAGAAATTGAACATATTAAACTGGTTTTAAAATATTTTAAACAAATACTTCGGGTGTTTTAGACGGTACATTTTTTATCATTCTAAATTTTAATTAGACCTGTTAAAACTTGCACAGGTTTGTAAAGTTTAGAAGTATTAAGGATAGTTAGTTAGTAAATTTATTTAAAAAAAAATGACGTTATATATAGTATATCCGTCAGTCATTTGTATTCCTCGCGGAACTTTGCAGACGTTTTGCCAAAATCACACTTGGCAGTTTTAATGCTATCTAACTGGTGTCAGATGATTGACTCTGTGATGGTTCTATTTTTATACGGTTGCGTGATCGAAGATTGTACCGCGTGGTTGGTTTCGGTGTTTGCTCCGTGTCAGAGATGTGTGCACTAGTCCGTGGCGCGTCGTCATGTGTTGTTGGTTGTGCTATTTCAGTTTTTCGTGGTATGAGGGCTTTCCAAGCTGCTGGTAGGTGTAAGGTATCATCCCTTACATTAAGTTCTCCACTCTTGAATTTCTATTGATTCGCGGATTAGCCTTGTTTTGTGGTGGTTAATATTTGCTACTTGCTTACAACTGCTAAAGTCTATGTTGTGCCCTGTTTCTAGGTAGAGTTGAATTAAAGCAGATATCATTTGTTTATTTCGTATGGCTAGTTTATGTTCTTCTAGCCTAGCAGAAATTCTTCTGTTTGTCTGGCCTATATAGGTTTGATGGCAGGTGCCGCATGAGATGCTGTAGACTCCCTGGTTTTCCAGTTTTACTTTGTCCTTGGGGTTTCTAAGTTTGGATCCGATGGTCTGTTGGGGTTTGTAGATTGTTGTAATGTTGTGCTTGCGGAGAAGTCTACCTATTCTATCTGTGGTACCTTTAACGTATGGAAGAACAGTTGTTAACTTGCTGTTTGAAGGGTCTTCTTTCCTTGGCTGCACGTTAGTCTGTTGATTGATAACTCTGCTTATCATAATGGATGGTATTTATTTGGGTACACGCCAAAATAAAATTAAAAGTACTAAAAAACCAAAAAAATTTAAACAAGTAAAAAGATAATTAAAAATCGACGTTTCGGTGGCAAATCTGCCACCGTTGTCAAGACAAATGGAATAAAAATAATAAAAATAAAAACTTACTATTACTTATCATGCTGGGTTTATAGTCATTTTGTCTAAGTGTGGTTCTTATGTTGCTAATTTTATTATCTCTGTTGATGTCGTCAGTTAGTTTTATTGACCTTGAGATTAATGTAGTGGCGACTTCTTGAATTTGTGATGGGTGGTGGTGAGACTCAGCATTTAGGTATCTGTTTGTGTGGGTTGGTTTTCTGTAGACTGTGTGTTGTAGATCACAATTTTGTGTCCTGGTAACAAGTACATCGAGAAATGGTAGTTGGTTGTTTTCTTCGAATTCCACTGTGAACTGGATTCTTTGGTGAATGGAGTTTATATGATCAAGAAAGCCAAGAAGAGTTTCCCTACCAAAAGACCATACGATGAATACGCCATCGACGTATCTAATCCATAGTTTGGGTTTTAGGTCAGCTGTTTCTATGGCTTTCTTCTTGAAATAAGTCATAAACCGGTTGGCGACTGCTGGTGAGAGGGAAGATCCCATTGCTGCTCCATCTGTTTGGCGGTAGATTTGAGAGTTAAAACTGAAATACGCATTTTTGAGACAATGTCGTGCAAGTTCCGTCACATAAGTTGGAAGATCTTCGTTGTCCTTTATCGATTAAAAGTGGGGATTTACTGGATTATTAATTAGCGTTTTAGGAAGTTTAAAAAGTAAACAATATTTCCAGAAAAATAAAATAATTGCTACTAACCGATATAATAATACTCTGTAAAAAAACGACATTTGATCAGATGTCCATATAATTTAGTAAAAAAATATAGCACCAAAAAGTTCTACGAATCTTAAACCCAAGAGTTTATTAGCTATATACAGGTTGTTACAAAATACGGTTAATTAAATTAAAGAGCAGTTCATGCATCTAAAAATGTACAGAGACTTTTCATTCCTACGATAGAGATGATATGCGTTTTTTGTCACTATTACTTCATTTTACATTTATCAAAAACCTGTTGAAGTAGTAGATAAATTCTGGCTCACGCAGTAAATTATTAAAGGTTATATTTATACTAACCAGCAGAAAAAAACGCATTTTTAGGATTTAATTTTTACCTTATTTGGATAAAATTCTTCGCAAAAAATAGCTACAAATCCAATGAAATTTAAATAAACCCCAATAATGAATAAACAATAAACTAGTTTCTGCTTTAGAAACAGTGCGTCCGAATATGACCATTTTAAGTTCCTTTTAACCAAAATTAATATATCTTTAAAAATGTTACTTGGTATACTTTTTCCATAATAGACTGGCGTCCAATTATTTTTCTAAACTTAAAGAGTTGACGGCACGCAACCCACTGATGTAAGAACTTTATAAAACAATTTTATATACATAAATTAAACTTTTTATAATGTATTTGATATGATAATGACTCATGCTTATTTATATTTTGTATATTTTTATGTACAATTTAACCAAAAATTTTCTTTAAAACAGTTGGTAAGACCTTATGAACTAGGAACTAACATAAAGAAAATTCTTTTTTAAGTGTATGTGTTAAAATGTATTTAGCATTTTTATTTATATTTTTAGTCCTATTAAATTTATTTAAACTATTTATTTTTAGGTAATTTTGTGGCAATAAAATGTAAAAGTTTCTTGTACTTTAAAAAACTCAAAAAAAAACGTAAGTCATGTTAAATTGCACTTAATCTGTTCATTGGAATATGTTTTATTACATATACATAAAAAAATATTTTTGGAAAAACAAACTAAAAACATTGATTTTTGTCCAAAACTCCTTGTCCGCACTGTGGGCCGTGTCAAATATGGTGGGCCACTCTGTATACTTTTTGTTTCTCAGAGTTGCTTTTAGAACAATACTAATATACCTTTTATTTCTGTAATAAGGACAGGTCTACATTAATCAAAATACGGATTATTTTAATCAAGATGATTTAAGTAATATTCCTAATGTGTTTAATAAAGCAAGAACATAAATCTTCCGACCACAATGGCGCTTATTTTCAACAATAATATCACTTGCTTAAGCAGCAGTCTAGATTTATTAATGCGAATATTGCCCACAAACGCAATAATACATTAAGCATATTGTGTCTGATATACATATATTAAAAAATGTATTAGAATTTATTTTTACTAAAAGTAACTGGGTTGGATAACTAAATAGGTAATTAAAGAGACATCATTTAAATAAACATTAAAAAATTGAACCGACTTTAAAACAATTAATTAAACTTGGTAAAAAGTAAAAAAGGCTAGTACAAACATATAGTTTTAAGGAAAAAAAACCGTTTGTTTATTTAGGTATTAACATTTAGTTTAGCACATATCAGCATGTCTACTTAAGTTCGCACTATATGGAAAATATTTTTGTTATTAATTTTACGAAAAAAGTTATTTTTCATAAAAAGTTTTGCCTGGTCCTAAACCTAAAAAGCAATTATAAGATATTAGTTTTTTGGAGTGGTATACGAAGTACGTCAAAAAATATGAATTGTGCTTGAAAGAAAAGTACCCTTATTTTTTATAATATTGAACATTTTTATAGAAAAATGATGTTTAGGATTAAAAAACCTTTTAAATATACAAACTGGTTTATTTGAAAGAAAAAAACTTTTGTAACTGCCTAGAAAGTTGCGGACACTCCAATTTTGACGAAATTTGGTATACGGGAGTTTTTCGGAGCTCTGATCACGAATCTGAAAAAAATTCTGAAACAACTTAACATGTTTGTCATCAAAGTTAAAATTCAAACTATGCCTATTTTTACTATATTCCCCCTTATTTTTGCACAAAATTCCTGATATAACACTACAATAATGCACTGCATACTTAAAAACCTTATTAAAATATGTTTTTTTTTAAGAATATAACATGTTTACGTTAAATTAAGTCGCTATGTCTGTAAACATTTATTTACATAAGTGTATGCATAGTTAAACCCTTTTTGGATTAAATTTTTTTTACTTTAATAAAAAGATCGTGTAAAATAAGTCAAAAACAGGCTTTTTAAAAATTTTCATAAAATATTGCGTGTCAATTTAGAGTTATATAAATAATTTTGTGCAAAAAGAAAGCGGAATATAGTAAAATCAAGAATAGTTTAAATTTCAACTTTGATATTAAATATCTTGAGAACGAAACGTTTTCAAAAAAAAATGTTTGCAGTATTGTGATCAGCGTCCCGAAGAAAACCCTCGTATACCAAATTTCGTCAAAATCGGTGTTGCCGCAACTGCCTAGACAATTACCAAAACTTGTTTACCATTTTTTTTTGCGATAATAAGCGTTCCTGTGATTTTTTGATGTTTTGAAAGGTGCTAAACTTTCTTAACATATTACATTTTGAAAAGGTAAGCACTTGTGTGCAAACTTAAGTTTTTACCCTACATGCATTAAAAATGGATTGAATAAGTTTTTCTTGAAAATAAACAAGTTTTTATATTTAAATGTTATTTTTAATTTTAAATATCTTTTTTTTAATAAAATTTTTTGGTATAATGAAAAATAGTGGTACTTTCTTCTTAAGCAAAATTTATATGCACATACCTCGTATACCACTGCAAAATATTATTATCAGATGATTGCATTTTATTTTTAATACCATGCAAAACTTTTTGCAAAAACTAACTTTGTTTCGTAAAATTAATAATAAAAAAGTTTTTCGTATGGTGCGAACTTAAGTAGACACGTTGTATTATTAGCCGACTTTTTTAATTATTATATTTCTATTATTTTCAATTTTTTAGTATATTTTAATAATTTTTTAAGAGTCGTTTTATTTATTTTTTCTAATGTTTATTGTTGGATTTTTAGTTAATTATAATTACTATTAAATCGACAATCATACACGAAAGCACACTACCAGTATCTTTTTAGTTCAGTGAAAGGGACAAATTTTACCCCAATGTGCCCCTAATCTTCTTCATTTTAAAGGAGATCATTCTTTATTATCTTAGCATATACCTACTCAGCCCAGAAGCAGCATTTTCGTACGAGCAACGTACAACAGAGAGAAAATTGGTCTTTCTCCTTCCCAATTCTGACTTGGTTTTTTTATGAGACCCCCACGAAAGTTCACTCTTTTAAATAAAAAAATCGGTTTACAAACGCCGGAGTAATCGGGTTACATACACAAAAAAACATACCGGAAAATTAAAAACCTCCTCTTTTTTTGTAGTCGGTTAAAAAGACACATTTAATCGCACATCGTTTTTTGTCAATTGTAAAATTTAGTTTTATTTGTATTTATTTACATATTTTAATTATTTTAAAATAATACACTTTTTGTTAAATAATAATATCAAAGAAAGTATTATAATTAATCAAAACAAGACATGTGCACTGTGCACACTGCATAAAAGACAACTTTTGTATTAATTTAAATTGTACTAATCCAACAGTAGCACTTAGGATATATATCTAATTTATATTAAAAACAGGTATGTATTTTGTTTTTCATTTATTTCCGTTTCAATATCTTTTAATTTATTCTATCAATTTTATAAAACCTAACTTAATTACACTTGAATCTAGAGGCAGGGCTACCGTCGTGGTAGAAATATTATTAAATAACAGTTTTAAAAGTAAAACAGAGTTTTTATAGAAGAAAAACGTACAAAGCACAAAAAAGCCGTCATAATTTTAACAAAAGTAGACATTTTGACAAAAGGTTTTGATCTTTTTTATTAAAAAGAAATAATTATATAAAAAATTATTTCAAAATATATCTCCAGGCCCCTAATTGTGTTGTGTTCAACCCATGACCATTTACTGAGACTGACTGACCAATCGTGACAAAATTCGGGACCAATTTATATAACATTAAACGAGCTCCAAATATTGATAATAAGGTGCTACGTATATTTTCAAAAAATCAGTGTAAACCTACCCCGTATATTCTATTTAACCTATGACCAATTACTGAGACCGACTGACCAATTATGACCAATAAATCATCAATTTATATAACGCAAAATGAGCTCTAAATATTAAGATTACGGCGGTACGTATATTTAAAAAAAAACAAAATTTTAGTTTAAGACTTACAATCCTAAAAATGTTTTGCGTTTTCCTTAAACTAATATTAACTGGAAATGGTCCTTTTTGAACGAACGATCCCCAGTTGTAGGTAAAATATTTACTTTATTAAAATATTGCTTTCAGTAGAGCCTGAAAGAGCAGGTAGCCTCGGGATAGTTTTTATTAACTTACACATATTTTTTGTCGTTATATAAGGCAGATGTAATTTTGTATTTTTTAAATAGGTTTTGTAGGCCATCCTATAGGTATATTTTTATTTTCTATCCCAAAAAGTGTATACTGTATTGGAAGTTAATACACTCTAAAAATTTACAATCAAAATACAATACCCTTTAATACCTTTCATGTTTTACAATAAAGCTGTACAGTTACATGGTTTTTAGTTAAATTTTGCCACCCACTTTGAACTATAACCAAGGAGAATAAAAAAACGTCCCGTATAACAGTTTCAAACTTTTTTATCTATTGTCTTTTAAGCATACCAAAAGAAATAAATGAACATCAAAAACTAGAGAAAAAATGAGAAGGTAAACATTTTTAAATAGAACACCTTGTATATTATGTTACCATTAAAAAAGGTCTTTTAAAAAGCTTAACAAGAAAATAATATTGGAATATATCTTTATTAGTTTTCAAAATATGACCAGTTAAATATGAAAAATAGTCGATATAACTTCCATTATTACCTACCTAAAGCACTAAAGTGAGACTGTAAATGTAATGGAAATTATACCCATATGGGTATTTAAATATTTAAATAGACATATTTCCGAAAATATTAAATATAGATATAATGAAATGTATATTTTATGTTTTTGTAAAGCAAGACCTTTCTAATGGTAAATTAATATGCAAGGTTTTCCATTTAAAAAAGTGTACCTATTAATTTTTCATCAGTTTTTAATGTTTATTTGTTTATTTTTTTATGCTCAAAAGATAATATTTTTACCTATTATACTCTTGTATAAAACTTTTTATACAAGACGTTTTTTATATCCTTGTTGGTTATAGTTAAAAGTAGGCGGCCAAATACAAATGTTCACTTACACCAATTATGTAAAAAAATACCATGTATTGAAATTTTACTTTAAAATAACACAATAAATGTAAATTTATTATATTTATTGCTTTATTAAATTGTAAAAAGTACAATCAGATACTGTTATCTTACAATAAAAATATATTTAGGTGTAAATTTATACTGACTTTTTAGCGAGGACTAACGTAAATTATTGCCGCTATGGCGCTATCGTTTTCAAGTGAGGATGAAAAGACTACTAGTTTAAGCGTTATTGCAGAAAGCAAAAAAATTGTAGGTGATTTGTATACAAACATTTAATTAATTTGACCCATAGCTCTCTGGTGCTTGGCCATGTTAATCTAATATGGCGGTCAGTTTATATAGAAAAAAATTGTCTCTGGTCAAAAAAATTGGCTTTAATTGCACTGTCGTTATTTTATACTAAGTAAATATCATATCTTTAATTTGGGTACCCTTTCCACTATCAAATCCTATGCTAAAAATTTGGGTGACACAAAGCTTCTTTATCAGTTTTAGGCGATTAACCAATTAAATAACAATATTTACCAATCGGTTGTATTGACCTTTAATTCATGTCTTATACGTGAAAGTTGTAACTAATTATTACCGCGGTTATAATTCGTTAAACGTCTAAAATTAATGTGGGTGTTTCTTAAGAACTGGTTGCCCTGTAAATCCTATATTTTTAAAATATTAAAAAAAAACTTTTGGGTTACTTAAAAATAAATGGTGCTTTCAAATGTTAAATTACACACTAACCGGAACAATGGGGACACTATGTAAACATTTTTGCTCTACTATATATCATTTATTTTGGAAGCAAGATAATTTAACAATATACAATGGTAAAGAATTTGCATGCCTAAAAACGACCACGAGTTTTGAAAAAGTACGGCTTTAAATACATAAATTTTAAATTTCGAAAGAGGGCGATTACGTCATACTAGGAATTGTACTGAGCTAATAAATGAGCGTATGAAGCTAATAAGGTCACATAATAGATTTCCAAAGCTAGGTTCGTACACTAATTATTAAAGACAAAAAGACAACTTTATTTTTGTTAGTTGAATTTCTGTTAGGTCAGTAAGTTTTTTTTTAATATACAGAACTAAGGAAGTTATGGAAAATAATAAACGGTTATTAGCTCTACAATAACATACAAGATCATTTTTTCACTATAAAAATCTGTGGAGATGTTATAAACACAAAAAGCTATATATAAGTATTATAATATTTTTGTTTGTTTAAGGTTTGTACTATTTTATTATCCCTTAACTACTAACGTGCAATTTTTATACCGCAACTGCTAACGCAATGCCTTAAAATTATGTTTTCAAAGAGATTCGGAACACAATTTTTTGCTGTAAAATACGTAGACAGTGTTGCTTCTTTACTTTGAAGGGCAAGTATGGCAAGTCTGTTTTAGTCAATAGTTCCTTTTTATTATTAAATGGTTTTGATGTTAAGTCTAAGATATAACAAAAACTTGATCTAATTCGGTGAAATACACGTGGATTTTTTGGTCTTGTGACAGGATGTGGGGTGACTCATTTAATTGCAAGTTTTTTGACAAAATCTGCTCTACATACTTTGTCACAATATGTGTGACATTTTTATAATTGCTTTTTTAATTATTATCACTATCAGACACCCATTTTAAATATCTTGGTTTAGGATCCGACAAACCATATTTTTAAAAAACAGCCACAAACATCAATTATTTGTAAAGTAAAACTTGTCACTACCGGCAACCAAAAATCTAAAATTAATTTACCATTACAGAAGGGTGGCCAGTAAACCAGGTAACAATAATTATTTTTAATATAAAATGTTAATATTTTATGATTAACACAGCAAATAAACCTAACTGTCACAGGGAGAAATAAAATTAAAAAACATTTTGACCATCGCTAATTATTTTTATTTGATAACATCGATCTTTGTTTTCGATGTTAACATGCCTCAGCATTATTTTCGCTTTCCCGTTATTAAGTGTAAACAGTCATTTATAAAGAAAAACATGGAAAAATCGTCTATTTTTCTTGGATACAAGCAAATTAGCCATACTGTTTGTATCGACGGAAAAAATTGTTAATGTCTCTGTCTAATAGATTTTATTTTATTTACAAATTGTTGTCATTTGTCTTTACTAATCAGCAGCAGCAGCAGTACTCGAGCAGCCTTCATCAAGACCAGCTGACCGTGCCCGAGACCGAACGACCGTAGGTTAGCCTAAGTGGATTCTCCTGGATCTGAATCGCCGACAGTAAGGTTTCCTTCGTTTCTTCTACTTATGTCCTATTATCTTGGTGGTTATTTCCCGAATAACATAAAAAGTTCGAACCTGCCTATCCCTTGTCCGAGACAGTAACGTCACTGACAAGTGGCACCACTTTCTGGACAGTGACCTTCCTTCTAATTAGGTTGAAATCTGCCTATCCGCAAACCAAGGCAGTGCTCCCACACTGGCAAGTGGCATTACTTCCTGGTCAGTGTGTTTTCGTAGTCTTTGGCCAAGGGTGGCCCACTGGCAACAGTGCAATCGTTTAGTCGATATATGTCTTGTTATCTTGGTGGTTATTTCCCGGATAACATGAAAGGTTCGAACATGCCTATCACCTGTCGGAGGCAGTGACGTCACTGGCATGTGGCATCACTTCCCGGCCAGTGACCTACATTTGCCCACCCCAAATTTGACGTACACGAGCGATTCGGGACAGGCAATCCGTATTGTAAGTATACTTCTTGACGGGCTATAAGACCGCTACCGTAGAGAATCACCGCAGACCGTATATAGTAGATATAAGACCGTTACCGTAAAGAATCACCGTGGACCGTATATCGTAGTAGATTTGTAGATGCTTTCACTAACCTTTTTTATTTACAGGGTGGGTCACGATTAAAGACCGTTACCGTAAAGAATCACCGCTAACCGTATATCGTAGTAGATTTGTAAATACTTGAATTAATCTTTTATTTATTTACAGGGTGGGTCTCGATAATATATATTGAACTTTATTTTGGAATGTATATATAAAGTATTGAATATAGCCCAACTTATTTTACTGTTCTTACTGTAATTGTGTGTTTTATTTCGTAGTATAGTAAATTTGGACTCTGCACGTAAACTTGAACCTTGGAGAACCTTTCTCCACTGTATAAAAGCTATCCAAGAGGCAAATTGGACCCTTTACCACCATAAACAACTAAGGGTGGCGCCCGAGATATTAATAATAACGTGCCAAGAACTGTAGTTTTCCGAAACCGCGGAAATTGTCGTTACAGTTTTTAAAACCAAAGCCTTTTAATTTTTTTCACTTCAAAATTTTTTGAAACACTCTCATCAAATGAACTATATCTACGCCAGAAATTTTAGTATTTTAAGGTATTTTATACTTGACCACGTGAGTCTCGGTATCGGTTGTGGCAGAAACTAAAGACATGGCAAAAATTTCGGTTTTGTTTTCGGCTTGGAAACGAGTTTTAATCGGACTCTAGCTTTATAAAATTTTGTTCTAAGTTACAGTCCATTAGCGATATGGAGCGAAGTGTAGAAATTTTTATTAGAAAAAAACAAAGTTACTTTTTTAACCCTTTGGGTCCTTTTTTTTAAAATAAGGAATTTATATTTTTATTTTCATCATTAGAGTAACACCTTCAAATTATATCAAAGCTATACTCTACATAGTAGTTACATAATTTAAGAAAATATGATATACACGTTAAAAACTTAGAAAGGCTGTTGTATTGAAAGCACTTTTAGTTAAATATAAATACAATTTATGGCCGCTATTTTGGTTCAACAGGTCAGGGATCATAGTGCTGCGGGTCAAATTACTTCTGTTAATATACACAATACGCGCATGTCAAAGATCTTTCTTTCTGCAATTTTTGTCAATTTTTTTACGTGCCGCTTGAACTATACAAAGTTTTCATTTAGTGTAATGGCTGTTTAGTAACTTGAAACACCACTAAGCAGACTACCATATTTTGTGTAAATTTGGTTTGAAGAAAATGTGTCTTTGACTTAAGGCTTGAATTTGCGAAGTTAATTTTACTTTTGTCCTTTAAATGTTTAGTATGTATGTTTATTTTAAGTTAGGTACTCAAAAATGAAAATAGTTTGGTAGACGTGTATAATAACGTTTATAGGTGGGGATTAATCACCCGGCAGCCCTAAAATCAGCTTATGCGTCAGTTACACCACTCCCACTGCTCTCGCTCAGATTTATCTGTAGCAACGCGTTGGGATAAGTTATTTATGACCTCGAGATAGATCAATACCGGTTTTGTTGCTTGTTTAGGGTCGCTACTTTCGAGTAAAATGTCACAAAACGTTCGAGTTAAATATTCGTAACAACAGCGTGTGTTTTTGTTGAAACAGTTTTATCGTCTTAATCGCGATTATGAAGCTATTAAAAATGTTTTGCAAAAAGATGACCTAATGCATCTTTTTTAATTTACAATTTCTTAATTGAATAGGCCAAAAAGTTTGAAAAGACCGGTAGTATTAGAACACCAGTTGTAAATACTTTTGCAAAAAAATTAAATAAAACCAATGTTTTCTAAACTTGTGTTTTGGTTTTTTCAAATGTGTATACATTTGCCAGGTGACTTTATGCCTACCCCTGTACAATAAAAAAACCCAAATTTTTTAGTATGTTTACTTTTTAGATTATAAAACTAATGTATTATAGTAGTAATTATTTATTGTCATTTCCTAAATGTAAAATTTTATATAGTGATAGGGTCAGAATATGGGCTTCTTACTAATTTTCCTGGGGCTTCTTCGCATTTCCTTGGGTGAGACGATTTTTTTCGTTTATGTAATGCATTTCTTACAGAGGTAAAAAAATTACACTTTGGTTTGACCGTATAATTTCTTTATCATTTTTGTACAAAAAAGGTATACTTTATTTAAATTGATACCTTGGGCCGTTTTTCATAAAAACGCATTTTAAATCCAGACATACCCCCATTTTGTATGTAATAAAAAATCAATTTATTGAGAAAATTATTAAAATATGATAACATTTTTAAAAAACAGTCCTTATTTGTGTAATAAAGTTTCAAAGGCTTATAAACACCATTTTTAATTTTTTTAAACCACATTTTAATATTTTCCTCAAAAATTGTTTTTTTTTTGTTATATATAAAAGTTTAAAGCCCCATTCCTGTAAAGTACGTTTGTAGGCCATTATAAAACTGAATAACGCTAAAACAAGCCACAAACATAAAAAACGAAATAAAATATTTGGTTTTTAAATAAATTAAGATTTTTACACGCGCCATTTTGGAATCAGTCAAATGGCGTCTGGAAAAATAATACGCCAAGAAAAACCTACCCTATCCAAGCCACAGGAAACACAAAACTGAAATACCAACAACAACGTTGCGCCTCTTTTGGAAGACTTTCCGTTGACGAGCGGCTACCGAAGTATATCGATTTTTAACGATTCATATCTAGGTAAATGACTTTAGTTGTGGTTATTAAAGCCTTCACTTGTAATACCTGAATATCTAATAGCATTAGGAAGGTCTTTTTCTGCCTTTATTAATGAAAACTTTATTTGATGCATTTAATAAACACAAATAATAAACTTAATTACCACAATTAAACCGCAACATAATAGTAAATCTGATAAGATTTTATTAACACGTAAATGGATTGTAACTAAACCAACTAGTTAGTGTTATGCAGAAATTTATTAACAGTAATACCTTGATTTCAGAAAAACAAATTTAATAGTTCCCGAAAAATCAATCTAATCTCATTATTAAAAAAATAGCTATGTTACCTAAAAATAAAAGAATGGTTATTAACGAAGCAACTGAAAGGTAGTTTAATTAACTGTTTTCTTTCAGTGTGTCCACGACACTTTACCGCTAAACAAGCCAGGTGCGGTACCGACGCCCCTTCCTCCACTACTCATTTCCCTTTTTCAGAGGAGAGGGGAGCACCCTTTGCACGTTCGGTTGGTTCGTCGGCCAGCATCAAGTTATCGGTGGTTCTTCCGCCCATGGCCTGTCGAGATGCGCTGGAGATGAAAACTCTTACCACGATAACATTGTCACTCCGAAAAATTAGTCATGTCTAGGGTTTGGATAGATAAGATATCTGCCCCACACCCTACTGATGAGTCCCAGTCAGGAAGAAACACGAGGATTGCAATGAGAAGGTATACGATCGATCAGTTGACAGTAGACTGCTTAGTACAGTAGGGACCAGGCAAAGCCATTAACCTACCATTCCCCACTTAGAAGGTGAGGGTTGCTGAGTGAATGGACAATTGGGTGCAAAGAGTGCAAACCCATGACGCTCGAATCTGGGACTGGGTTGGCATATTGACGATGGGGATCGGAGAGATTGTCACCAAAACTTACTTCCATGGAGTCCACTCTGCTCGGGCGAACATATTATTCAGTTTGCTTTTGTAAAGAATTTATTTTTTTTAATTGAATCCAAGATCGATTTCGTGGCTACTGTTAATCAGTTATTATAAGCATTTGTTTATAAAAATGTTTTTAAACATTTTGTTTCATTTAATGGCGTATTTAAATGTTATAGTTACAGCTACGGACCCAACAACTTTTTATTTTACGATAATAGTTATTTTCCTAACAAGTGTGCAAAGTGATACTTTTCCGCACGAAAAAGCAGTTAGAGGAACAACGCAAAGCGGAGTTCGGATAAGCTTTAAGTGCGGGACACTTTGCGCAAGTGTTAGGAATAATATTTTTTTCTATGAGTGTCTTAGAAATGTAAAAACATATAATTATTTTTATTCTAATAGTTCTGAACGTCAAATAGTATTTGTCAGTTTTGACTTTTATTTGTTGTTTCTCCAATAACCTGTTACATTTTAAAATGTCAGGTTGTGTGCGCAAAGTAACTACTTTGCGCACGACAGCAGAAAAAATATATTTTTAATGATGTTAAGATTATATTTATATCTGCTTTCTTTTAAAATTATACTAGTCGAAGTCGCCTTACTCCGACCCTGTGCTCACAGTTTAAAATCTTGCATATTTAACTTGAACAAAGTATAGTTAAGACATATTTTTGGTTGGATAATTTAAAATATATATAAATAAATAAAATAATTTTGTTAGTTCTTTGGCTAATAGGTTTGCTTTTTTATTCATAAGTTTTACCTTTTATTTTATTTTACAAGTTATATTTCTCATAATATTCTTGTTATACGAATTGGATATTTAATAGGTTAATTTTATTTTAAATTTTAAACGAGAAATCCTTTAAATTATTTTCCATATTTTCAGGTAAGGCAAATTAAAGTTTAATATGTGAAAGCCTTACCGCATAATAACCGATTTATCTTGTGCAGTTCATGTAAACAATTTTTCATCAAGCTTTAAAGCTTTTAAACTTTCAGTAAGCTTAAATTTTAAGCTTAGCGTACTTTATAATATTAACTATTACTTGTACTATAAATATCTAAAATTAAACTCGTACTGAGGTTTACTAGATATAATATATAATAATATATTTTTTTTATTTGGTAATATAAAAAACCTATGCAGATCTACAAAACATTTTTAGGAAAATTTAAAGGCATATTCTAAATCAAAAAACGTTATGAAAATGGTTATATCAGTACAAGATCCAAATAAATAGAAACCTACCTTTACTCACCTGCTTACTGGACGAAAACTATATTTATTAAATATAGTATGTAAATAAATGTATCAGAAATAAGTAGCCAAAAATTATAGTCAAGGCTGTTATTACTAAAGAACAATAACCTAGGGAACAATTTTTGGACGCCCACATTTTTACACCCCCAGTGTAACATCTATTGTTATAACTTTTTAAAGTATAAAGCTAAAAACGTTTTACGAATTTATTTATTAACTTGGAGAACAAACAAATTGGTGATATATTATTACTGTTATGTAGAATAAAAAAATATATGAATAATATTTTGTATGTTTAGTGAGGATTATTTTTTTTTTAATTATTTATAACCTCCCCAATATTTTTAGGTAACCCAATCGAAATATCTTTGTTTAAATATTTAAAATTACATAAAACAGATAAGTAAGCGTTGCTTCTTATTCGAATCTTAGACTATATAAACATGGGTCAGAGAATGCCCCGTTTCTATGATAAGATTTTTTAAACTCTTTTATCTTGAATAGATTCTTATGCATTAATTCAAATGCCGATCAAAAACTTAATTTAAATATTTAAAATATTTAATAGTTCTACTTTATTTATAAAGCATCATTTTTGAAAATTCTCATTTAAATATTGTGCTTAAAATTTAAAAAAAAGTAGCTAAGATACACACCACAGTCGCTTTAGTCTATCTCAACTGCAAAGTAAGCTAGGACAATTAAGTGTGACAGGAGGCCTATAACGTTCAGGAAGATATTTGCTTTTAAAAATATTTTTGACTTTTTTAAAAAAGGGTATATTTGTTGATAATATTTGGTTTTTGCAATATTATTGCTGTTGTTAATTTAAATAAAACAATGGCTAATTTTTGGTTCCAAAAACTCGCATGGTAATTGGTTTTTGTCAGCAATACTTTTATTTGCAATTTGTAAGGCCGCTTTATTAAATACCTTCTTTTATTTTAAAATATGGTTTTAAAACTTTAATTTTAATTTAAGCCAAAAAATCGGATTGGGACTTGCTTTTATAATAAGAACTAAATATAATTTAATATACTAAACTTAAGTTTTTTGGGCTATTCCGCCGTCGTTGACTCCGTCAGATATCCTTGACGTTTCGCCAACGCGAGTGTTTGGCATCCTCAGAAGGTTCCTAGTAGACTACTTGCGTACTACTGTGTTCCGGCACGGACGCACTGAGTATTTATAGGCAGCTTGGGTGGGCGGGACCGGTTCCGGTTGGTCGTTACGCAGTTGTTGTTCCTGCCGTGGTGCTATTTTTGTGGATTTAAGAATTGGTATCCATGTTTTATTGACCTTTATTGATTCTTCTGTTTTGTTGAAGTTGTTGATATGTTTGTGTATCTCTATGGCTTCCCTGTAAGCTGCGCGACGGCCGATTTGTTGGTCTGTCCCAGGCGGCAGTTAACTTTATGTTCTTTAATTCTTGTGTCTCTTGGTCGTTCCGATATACACACTGCCACATGTACACTGTATGAGCAATCTTAAACACTCACTTTTTTACTATTCTTGCAGGTTTGTATATAGTTTTAATATTGCCCTTTTCTAGTAGGCGACCTATTTTGTCCGTTACCTTCGGAACGTATGGTAAGAAGGCTCTTGCCTTTGGTGGACTTTGCTCCTTTGTTTTGCGATTATCTTTTGATTGTATTGCTTTGTGTATTTCTTGCTCTGAGTATCCATTGGCCATAAGCGCGTTTTTAAATGTGTTAATTCCGAGGTCATTGCACCGGGTTCGCAAATTTTTTTGTCCGTTCTGTAAGCGTTTTGATAATACCAAACTTTTGGCAAGGATGGTGGTAAGAGTCTCTGTGTAAATATCTGTTAGTATGAGTCGGTTTTCTGTAGACTGTGTGCCAGAGCCGCTTGCCACTTCTTGTAAGTTAAACCTCTAAAAAGGCTATTTTGTTTTTTTTTTATTTCCATTGTAAATTGGATATTTGAATGTATAATTTTTATGTGGTTTAGGAATTCTTAAAGTTTTTCGGATCCGTGGTTCCAAATTACAAAGGCATCATCGACATACAAAAACCATACCTTTGGTTAATAAGGGGCAGTACTTAAGGTTTGCAGTTCAAATTAAAATTTGTTTATGGAAAACCATAAACAAATTTGCTACTACTGGGCTTAGTGGGCTTTCCATTGCTACTCCTTCAGTTTGTTCATAGATCTTCTGGTCCCATGTAAAGTATGTGGTCGTCAGGCAATGTTTAAAAAGATCAGATATGTTCTTTGGAAATATTGCACTAATATGATTCATTGCGTCATTTAGAGGTACCTTTGTAAAGAGTGATACCACATCAAAACTTACCAATATATCTCCATCTTCAAGTTTTAGGTCTTTGATTTTAGCAATGAAGTGACTTAAGTCTCTTTAACGTACGTCTCAGTTTGCCCAATGTATGGCTGCAGGAGCGATGTTAAATGCTTTGCCAAGTTATACGTAGGCGATCCGATAGCACCGACTATGGAACGTTAAGGGAACGTTGGTCTTCTGAATATTGGAAAGACCTAGATTCGTGGTGCCACTGCTTCGCTTTTGCATCTGGTAGGTATTTTAGGCTTTGGAGATCCATACAGAAACGTCAAGAATTCTACAAAAGGCTAAAGTGCCGAAGAACAACTTAAAACCGAAGGAATCCAAGACCATACGCGAATTAAATAAAATAAAGACATCCTTTTTTTATCAGCTGACAAGGGTAATGTCACAGTAGTAATGAACACCGCAAATTATAAAACACAATATAAGGACTTACTAGATCCAATTACATACAAGAAGTTACTTCAAGACCCAACTCAAAAGCTGATAAAAAGAACCAAAATGTTAATTGATAATTCCAGCCTTGGCGAAACGTCAAGGATACAAAATCTTCAAGGACCGCCGAATAGCCCAAAAAACTTAAGTTTAGCAGAAAATGGCCGCGAGAGACTTACACACTTTATAATTTAATATAATAACCCATTTTAATTAAAATCTGGCTATGCTTCTAGTCGGCATATGGTCCATAGTCTTTTTGATAGTATAACTGGTTATTTAATGGAGATTGGGTCTGTTACCGTTGATTCATCCTTAACGAGTTAGTATCTAAGTGAAAATCTTACGGAAACTTCTGCAAGAAATATATCCAATGGTATCTCTTATTTAAAATATACAGGATGTTTCAGAACGATGGTATCAAACTTGTAGGTGTTTTTCAGTGCAACAGTAAAAAAACATTTTAGTATAGGGACCTATGTCCGGAAAAATGTCACTTCGGCCCTAAGTCGCGCGCAATCAAATGGATAAATTGGATTTATTGCATTTAATTTTAGCCATTCGTACATGATATCATTTTTACAAATATTAAATAAAAAATAATAAATAAAATTATTAAATAATAAAAAACAATTATTAATAAATAAAAAATAAATTTTATAATCGTTGACATTGACATTTTGAACAATTTTTGTGATATAATGTACAAGAGGCAAGAAATAAATGCATTAATTCCTATTTAGGCTAATGAATATAAACTTTTTATATAACTGATTTTAAAAATTTAACACGAAATGCGAGTCATACTTTTGGCAATATTAAAATATCTTTTATAAGAAAAAATAAAGTAGCTAATAAAAATTAAATTAGGAGGGTATTTATAATACTAATAATTTAAAATTAAATAATAAAGACACATATTACAGTGTGACATAATGAAGTTTTTAAGCCAAGTTATTATTTTAAAAAATAATACATCTGTTGCCAAATTTCATATTATTTAAATAATCGTTTACTTTAAGAAATTGCTATTCTGCTAATATTATTAATTTAGTAAAAGGCTTAATTTTATTGTTACCTTTATCACACCGCTGGCTGTTAAACTTATAAATATTTTAATTAAACATAGAACAGGTTCTAAATAATTTTAAATTTGTTTAAGGTATTACTGTAAAATATATCTATTTTAAATAATAAAAAAAAATAAAAGTAAAAAGAACTTTTTATTCAGAGATTTTTATATTAATTTTGTTATACGGGTTGTTTGGAAAATGCGTAAGAAAGTTTTAAGGGTCATTCTGCGATGTAAAATAATGTTAGTAAGTCCTTTGACAAAATGTCGAAATCTTCCTGGTTACCAAGTAACAGGGGTTAAAAGTTAAATTTTTATTTTTGTGCTTTCGCCATCTTGCATTTATTTTTACCAATCTAGTTGACATTTGGCACATGAAACGAGCTTTGCCTATTCTAATGTATTAGGATAAAAGTTCTTTTGTTTTACGGCTAGAGGGCACTTTACCTGAAACCTACAATTTATTTACATATAATATTTTTTTTTAACAGATATTGCAAAGCTGGAAAAGCCATTTTATACACAATCAAAAACCTAAAAAATAGGGTTCTCTTTATTAAATTCGATTAACCTTACCGTTTAGGCACCAACTAACATCAAAGTTTTCATCTATTTCAAGTAAATTACCTATATACATACAGGGTATTCAGAATCTCAGCCGACCAACTTTAAGGGGTGATTCTACAATTCAAAATAAGAAAAAAACGTTGTATAAACATACGTCCCAATCGTCTTAGTTTTTAAACTTAGTTGTGTTGAATATTAAAAACAAAAACTTTGTTTTTACATTTTTAACACCTTAAAGTTTAAAAACTAAGACGCTTAGGACTATATGTTCATATGAAAATGTGTTCTTATTTTCTGTTGTAGAATCGCCCCGTAAAGTTTGGACACCCGGTATGTATTTATGTAATTTAATTAAAATTGATAAAAACTTTGATTTCAATTGGTAGCTAAACAGTGGAGTTTATCGACTTTAATAAAGAGTACTCTATTTTTAAGTTTTTCGATTGTCTATAAAATGGCGCTCTCAGCTTTGCGATATCAGTCAAAATTAAAAAGTCATGATGTAAATAAATTTTAAATTTTAGGTAAAATGCCCTCTAGCGGTAATAAAAAAGTACTTTTATCTTAAAATGTTAGAATTTGCATAGCTCGATTCGTGTGTCAAGTGTCAACTAGAGGTTAAAAAACAAATGCAATATGGCAAAAAACAAACATTAAACTTGAACTTTTAACCCCTGTATCTTGGTAACTAGGGAGATTTTGACATTTTGTCAAAGAACTCACTAATATTATTTTTCATTGCAGAATGACCCTTAAAATTTTCTTACGCATTTTCCGCACCTATATATTTCAAAATGATTAAAAACTTTTACATTTTTTAATCAAAGGTAAATTTGCCACACCTATCATTACGTGCTTTAAATGCATAAATACGGTAATTTGTATATGTTTTAGACAAACTCGTTTTCTAAATATGTGTTTTAAGCCGAGGTGACTATTTTTAAGTCACATATGAGAATAAATATATTTAATAGATACGTAAAATTAAACATTTCCAAAATTAATTACATTCGATAAAAAAATTCCCAGTAGGCTATAATATCGCGTATGCCATGGCTGACAAATACTCTGACACAAATTGAGAACAATAAATTTACTGTTAATATTAATAGTATTTAAAAAAGTTATTTAATAATGATATGTCAATAGTAGTAGAAAAGTTATATTATGCAAATCGCACAGAATTCTCATGTCCCTCTCGTATGACTTACAGCCGTGGAATAAGCAACATTTCGTGTTCGTCCTATAATATATTATTTTTTGCCCGATATGGTGTTTAACTTAATAGTCTCTGGGCCAGTAATGAAATTGACTTTATGATCATAACACTTTTAAAACCTTTTTAGAGGAGGGTCCTTTTGACGAGTCTACCACGAATATTCATACCGCCATATATAAAAGCGGCGCTTAAACCCAGCCTGTCAATGTCAAATGTTGGTGAAATTGAAATGAGGTGTGGGATCAAATCGAATCGTAAGTGTTACAGTTACGAAACCATCAGACCCATGGACATGTATTGGGTATCGGATAGGGCGGGTTTCGTAACTGCAACCCTTACGTTTTTCGGCACAATATTTAAAAATTGCGAGTAAAACATTGTGGTAAAGTTGTCCGACAAAACGTGACGCGTTTGCTTAGTCCGACACCTGAAACATTTGACATTGGCAGGCTTGGATAAAGCGCCGCTTTAGGTAGACTTGTCAAAAAGAACCCCCTAAAAGGTTTTAAAAGTGTTATTATAATAAGTCCGTTTTATTAATGGCTCAGGGACTATTCTTTTAGTTTTATTAACATTAACTAGTTTTAAATCTTTCCAAATTTCGCATCAGTATTTAATACCCTTTAAATATATAATTTTCTTATGTTATCGAAACTATGTTGTACGTGGTTTACAATATCTTTAGAAAGTGCATATTTATGTAGAATACCCCGTATTGTACTTAGAAGTCTAAACGTATTTTTGTCCTATAGAAAGAAAATCGTTGTACAAATACAAATCCCAACTGGACGAATACAAAACTTCTACTTTCATTTTTATGCTTTAGGAATATAAATAATCTACTTTCAAATACGGTAAGTCTATTTCCTGAAAAACTTATCTTAAGGTTCTTTTAAAAATTCTAGTCACTTACATTAATGTCGTGAGGATCCTGATAAATAATTTAACTCGGACACTTTTTGTAGATCTTAAATAAAATTATAGGCTAAATATATTTTAAAATAATAAATGGGGTAAAAGTTTCTTTAGCAAAAAACGGCCTTATTAGTCTAGGGTGCTTAAGTTTTTATAATAAAAATAGACGCAAAAAAATTGCTTAACACTTATATTAGGTGTGCAACAAATGAAAAACTTTTTTATATGCAATTTGCAACCTATTTTTGGATAACCTTTTTTGTACGAAAATAAGGGATATTTATAAACATAAAATATAAATACTGTTCACTATTCTTTTTATACTGGATTCGTTTGTGTAAAAAAAATAAGTGTTACCATTTAAAACAACTAACACATTTTTTGAAAAAGCCTTTAGGGTCAACTTTAAAATAACAAGAACTAGTACATTTAGCATTTAATTTCGGGGTGTGGTCCAGGGGAATAATTTTTTGAGATGTGTACATAGCAGGTTCTCCAGTAACTTTATTGACAAAATTTAAAAAAAATAATCGTTTTCCCTAGTATACCTTTTTTACCAGTTTAGTTATTTTTAAGAAATTTAAGAGAGATCTTTCTATCATCAAAAGATAAATAGGTAAAATGTAAGTTTTATCAGTGTCGTCCGTGAGGTATTTACGGTAAATATTTTCTAAGCAAAAATAGTACGTTACTGCATTTTTTCCAAAATAAAAAAAATGCTCTATTAAATTTCTGTTTTGTTTTAAACAAACTTAATATCTATTTTTTTTATTGAATGTACGGATTTAACGTAAATAAATTCAAACCATTTTTTGACATGGTCATTTAATATCTAATCGCTAGTATCTTACTAAATAGTAAATAATTTTACCTTTTTTATATGCAGGGTGTCATTCAATTGATGGCTAAAAATACATGATATGATTCCCCATTTAAGCAACAGAAAGTATTTTAGGCTAACAGGTATGTGAAGTAATATTTTATATTCTTTTTAGAATAATTAAATCATGTAAATTTTTTTTGAAATATCTGCAGTAAACCCCTTACAAACGATATTAAAAAGAAAAAAACTTGTAAGTTAAACACTTTATTTTCTACTTTTTGCCATCCAACCTCCAAATATGTTTAATTAATAATCTATAAGTATTATAAATGCAATAATCTTCATTGTACTTGGAATATTATAACCTATTTAAATTAGTTAAAATAATCCAGATGTCCTATTTAGAATAAAAAAGTAAGTTTAGTTTTTGCCTAAACCGTAAACAGCAAACAAATAAATTCGGCAGAAAATGCATATTTATGTAATAAACCTACGTATCAAATTTTATTTTATAATTTTAAAAATAAAAAAGCTATAGAGGTGAGCCACCGGCTGGATAATCCAAAATTTAAGGTAATTTTTTTAGAATATACTAAACCCATTTTAAAACCTTGAAAACAATTAAAGGGAGCATTTAAAATCCTTTAAGAAATGGTATCACTTAATCCCTTTTTTTACCTTCTTAAAGTTTGTGTTGGTGGGGGAAGAAGATAACGCTAAACAAGTTAATTGTGTTACAAAAAAAGTGTCCACCTAAAAATTAGAATTTACGTGTTTTTTGGTATTTTCTTGTAAGTGTACAAATAACGGAATTATTGGAAGTGGCTCGTTTTACCTAAAATGCACTGTATACATTTTTGCATAGTTATATTTTTCATTAACTTAGTAGACAGAATATAAAAGCCCGGTATAAGTATCTAAGTCTACTTAATATTTCATACTGTATAAAACAAATCATACGAAAGGAAAATGTAATACACTAAAAATCATAAAACGTCAAAAGCAAAAAGAAACTTGGTATGAAATTGCTCCTCCATTCGTGCCTCGAGTGGTCGTTTAGGTTAAAATTTAACTTGCCGGATGCGGCAAGAATGCTACTTTAGCTCCAAGGAAAAAATAAATATTGCATTAGCTTTGGGGCAAAGGTGTAATAAAGCAACAATATTTTATTTTGTCTTTACATCAAATTGCTCTGTCTTAAACGGTTAAAATAAATTATTTTTATTTTAATTTTATTGTTTTGGCTTTTTAACTGAAAAAGGATCAAATCTCAAACGAAATCGCACTACAAATTATAAATGTGGTACAGTGATCCACAAATGCAACAAAATGGAGTCTTAAATCGCAAATACAGAGTGGCCATTTTAAAACAAAAAAGAGCTTATTTTCGCAGTTCAAGTCATATAAGGCTTAGAGAGGTCAATTTTAAATTTTAGAAGAAATACTATATTATTAACCTAGGGACTAAAGTGTCTCTTTTAATCCCGCAGCGAAAGGTTTGAGCCCGACCGTAGTTGGGACTACAATTCGCGAAGGGATTAAAAGACACTTTAATCACGAGGTAAATATATTATTTTATGCACTTTAGACTGCAAGAAACTAAAAATAAAAAAATTATAAAAATTAACTATTGACCACTATACGATATAGTAAAATTATTGTTTATGATTAACAGCTCGTATTACGGACAGTTTTCATTAATAAATGTAAATATAATATTCTAATAAAAACTAGATTTAAGTTATACATGTGCTAATTATTCTTTTTTACCACAAATTTTATCAAATAGATAAAATTTCAATAAAATGATTATTGTTTATATTACAAGAATTTACTTTAAATCTCCCAGATATTAAAAACACACTTTATCTCGTAAAAGAGAGGAATTAAAAGTGCATTAACATTTTTTTGCTACTTTTAACACTTTAACTGCAACCCTCTAACAAAGGTGAGACTTGCCCTCAAAATCCTAAACGGAAAGAAGGGTCAAGTAATATCTTATTTTAAAGGTCTCTCGGCCCTGATTACAACTGCCAGGTTTAAAGTCACTGTTGTTATTTTCGTTGATATGACAGCTTGTCAAAATTTTGATTTGTTTAATGTATAATAATAAACTACCTGCAAGAGCAACCTACTTTAAACTAAGGGGATGTGATAAGGGTTAAATGATCTTAAGATATTTTTACTGTAAAATAAAACATTTTTAAATCAATTTAACCATATAAATTGTTATCCAATATAAAGCCTAGATATTCAGATTCTTATATTTAAAACATTAAGGTAATTAGAAGAGGACAAACGCCGTTAGAAAATTTTTAAATCTTAAAACGGCATTTTTAAAAACTGTCGCATGGTCCAAAACTAAGAAATAAAAAATTTTACTACAACTGTTATTATACAGGGCAAGTTGTAAGTGATAATATAAAAATGCCTATTAGTAAAGTACTTTTATTTTTTAAAATACATATACCAAAATATTGTAAGTAAATTTTGCACATAATTAAATTTAATGTCAAAATTTAAAGTTTAAATTAGTAGAGTCGAAAAATGTTTTTGTCAATTTTTTACATATAACATCCGGTCTTTAACTTATTGCAAAAAGTTTTTTTTTATTGGAACATTCTGGGGGCTTTATTTGAAATGTGTGCTCCCGGGAACACGCGTGATCTTTTTGGTCGCTCAGGGAACGTCGACGCTCGTAAAGATCACGAATCGGTTTATTTGAAAACAAGTGAGCACGGATGTTTGCGTAATTTTAAAAAATTACATATTTACTGGCAACACTGCATGCAACTAATTCTGACCAATGAGAACCGTTTGTGTTTTGATTTTTGCATGACATCTTGCTAAGCATTTAAGGTTAGGTAATTAATGTTTAATGTCAGTGGTTTGTAATTATTTCTAATTTGGTCTGTTTATTTAATTAGTATTTATTATTTTATTAATTATTATATGGAAAATCTAAATGCTAACGCCCGAACATGAGAATATTAAAACACCGACCTACGAGTATTTACAAAACACTTAGGTTAGAAAATAAGAGCATGTCAAGCAACGTAAAATAAACAGAACCAATAAAATAGCCCAAAATGAAAAGAAAATAGAGAAAAATTTACTAGAAAGTGTTTCCGCAGACAAGAAGAAAACTCTGTTCTCCTTGGTGAACCCGTTAAATATACCAAAAAAGGAAAAATAAAGGAGATATAGTCAGGTAAACAATGTAAACACTACCTATAATATAAGCAAATATTCTATCACAGCATAACAAACTGCTACAGAGATTTAATTTTAGATAACTGTGCCAGCTGCTGAAAGCCTAACACAAAAGGGAACCCACTGCTGTAACCACAATCTTAGCATATCGAAGAAATAAACCAAAAACGTATTACGAGCTCATGTTTTGCTATTAGTTAAGAAGCCACGGTTCCGAAGGTATGCTAATACTTTACTTTGATAACAGTTACATCCAAAGCATAACACAAATGCAACAAAATCTTTGGGTTTTGTAATTAGTGACGAATTTACTAAAATTCGATGCGTAAAGTTTCAACTCAAGCATTGATATGTAGCTTAAGGAATTTTGTTATTTTTAGACATCAGAGGTGCAAGAGAAAGAAGCTATAGTGGTAAATTATGAAGTTTGATACTAGGAGCAATAAAGGATTGATCACAATTAAAAGTATAGAATTTAGTCTAACCTAAATGTAGCAAAGTAATAATAAATCATCTAAATATAAATAAACTGTAGTTTTTATTATAAACTATCTCTAAGAAAAGGAAAACCCAAGTAAATGAAGGTAAATAATTTAAAATATTTAATAATAAATGGAGGACTATAACTGTTAGAAGAGCGGGGACCGGTTAGCAAACAACAAAAGGAGATGCTGGGGGCTTTATTTGGTAATTTTCTAGAAACCTGCGGCAACTCCGATTTTGACGAAATTTGATATACAGGGGTTTTTGGGGCGCTGATCACGAATCTAAAAAATTTTTTGGCAGAAACGTTTTGTTCTTGAGATATTCATCATCAGACTTGAAATTTAAACTAATCATATTTTTACAACATTCCCCCTTCTTTTTGCTCACAATTCTTGATTTAAAGCTAAAGTGGCACAAAAAAATCTTTCAGATTCGTGATCAGCGCCCCAAAAACCCCCGTATACCAAATTTCGTTAAAATCGGAGTTGCCGCAGGTTTCTAGAAAATTACCCTTTATTTGAAATGTGTGCTCCCGGGAGCACGCGTGATCTTTTAGGCGCTCAGGGAACGTCGACGTTCGTAAAAATCGTGAATCGGTTTATTTGAAAACAAGTGAACACGGATGTGTGCGTGATTTTAAAAAATCACATATTTACTGGCAACACTGCATGCAACAAGTTCTGACCAATGAGAATCGTTTGTGTTTTGATTTTTGCATGACATTTGCTAAGCATTTAAGGTTAGGTAATTAATGTTTAACGTCAGTGGTCTGTAATTCCCATATAACATTTTTGCCGGCGTTGTACATTTAATTTACTGGCATTGCCAACACTCTTTAATGGCAAGTCATTGGCAAAAAGGTATCAAAAAGACGCGAAAGTGGGCAATTGGCCGTTATTAGGCCACGTGTTGCAGATAAAGTGATGGCATCCGTCATTAATAAGTTATTGGCAAAAAATGCGTTTAAGATGATGGCATCCATCATTAATAAGTTATTGGCAAAAAGATAACAAAAAGACACGAAAGTGGGCAAATGCAGATACTCCCAAGCAGCAAGCTGACGTCTTATTGACGAAAATTGTCGCA
Source organism: Listronotus bonariensis (assembly GCA_014170235.1). Classification (NCBI taxonomy): domain Eukaryota; kingdom Metazoa; phylum Arthropoda; class Insecta; order Coleoptera; family Curculionidae; genus Listronotus; species Listronotus bonariensis. The sequence goes on from JACEGR010001667.1 coordinate 107,769, forward strand.
TATACTTTTTTTAAAAGCTAAAATGATGCAATATTTTATTTGAAAATTAAAATAGGAAGAAACTCCTTACTGCATGCAATTTCCTTGCAATGCAAAGTACCATCTCTGTCTCTCGGAACACTGTCCAACTTGGAGATGCAGATTTTTACACTAGCCGAAGATATTTCTTTCAAAGCTAAGTGACGATAAAAGCGAAGATATTGCAGAAACGTAGTAGTTTATTGTCCATTACGCCATCTATCGGTATGTCAAAAAACTATTAAATATATATAATATTTTTTATTAACACGTCTTTAAAACTTTTAATAAAGTTTTAAACAAAATGTTTACAACTCCTAACAGTCTACTTGAATATCTTGCCTTCTCGACTAGCCATCACCAATTAATCACACAACACACACTTATTAGGTAATGAATACATTTAATAATGTCTATTAAAAAACTCTTTTCTTTAAAAAAGACCATCATTTTATTTTTATTCGCTCCAAAATACATAATAAACATTTTGTTTGACCTAATTTTTATTTGCATGATTTTTAACAATAAAATGTTATGAAAAGGCCATTTCCTTTAAATTATGTAAAAAACATAAAATAATGTTGTTTAGCTGCCATTATAAATAAAACAGATCAAAAAAATTGCTTTAATGTTAGTTAAATACCAATGTTAATAATATGGTTTAAAAAGTATGAATATGCGTTGAAGGTTTGCCTTTAAAAATCCAATATTTATTTGCCTGCAACAAAAACGCGTGTTTTATTTAATCAGGATTGGTATGCCGCCATTTTTATATGCTTGCCGGCAATTCGCCTGCATGTAATATTTATTGGCAATTAAGTTTTTATTTAGGGTTGAGTTTTTAATGCGTTTAAGATATTGGCATAATATTGCTACCAATTGCCAATGCTTTACCATCAATGCCAATATGAAAATGTACATTGCCGGCAAATAGTGTTTGCTGGGTTATTTCTAATTTGGTCTGTGTTTATTTAATTAGTATTTATTATTTTATTAATTATTTTATGGAAAATCCAAATGCTAACGCCCGAACATGAAAATATTAAAACACCGACCTACGAGCATTTACACATACACATCACTTAGGTTAGAAAATAAAAGCATGTCAAGCAACGTAAAATAAACAGAACCAATAAAATAGTCCAAAATGAAAAGAAAATAGAGGAAAATTTACTAGAAAGTGTTTCTGCAGGCAAGAAGAAAACTCTATTCTCCTTGGTGAACCCGTTAAATATGCCAAAAAAGGAAAAATAAAGGAGATATAGTCAGGTAAAGAATGTAAACAATACCTACCTATAATATAAGTTAATATTCTATTACAGCATAACAAACTGCTACAGAGATTTAATTTTAGATAACTGTGCCAGCTGCTGAAAGCCTAACACAAAAGAGAACCCAGTGCTATAACCACAATCTTAGCATATCGAAGAAATCAACCAAAAATGTATTACGAGCTCATGCTTTGCTATTAGTTAAGAAGCCACGATTCCCAAGGTATGCTAATACTTTACTTTAATAACAGTTACATCCAAAACATAACACAAATGCAACAAAATCTTTGGGTTTCGTAATTAGTGACGAATTTACTAAAATTCAGTGCGTAAAGTTTCAAACTCAAGCATTGATATGTAGCTTAAGGAATTTTGTTATTTTTAGATGTCAAAGGTGCAAGAGAAAGAAGCTATAGAGGTAAATTTTGAAGTTTGATACTAGGAGCAATAAAGGATTGATCATAATTAAAAGTATATAATTTAGTCTAACCTAAATGTAGCAAAGTAATAATAAATCATCTAAATATAAATAAACTGTAGTTTTTATTATAAACTATCTCTAAAAAAGAAAAACCCAAGTGAATGAAGGTAAAGAATTTGAAATATTTAATAATAAATGGAGGACTGTAACTGTTACAAGAGCGGGGACCGGTTAGCAAACAACAAAAGGAGATGCTGGTGGAATTTTTCAAGGGCAATCTGGTATTGCTAACTAGCAAATTCTCAAGCCAGTATACTTAAAAAGATACCAAAAGGCTTTGGGAAGAAGCCACAAAAATTTTAAGTGCAGTCTCAGAAAGCAAGAAATCCTAGGACTAATAGTGTAAGGTTTATTTAAACTGTAAGTACCTTATTTATTCATGTCAATATACAATTGTATTTACACACGTCATAATTAAGGGACAAATTTATTTTGCTGAACACCTAATGAGGTACCTACTAGTACATATATTTACAAATTCATCAAAGTTCACAAGTTGGAGAAACTTGTTATTTAGTACTTTTGGCTACATAAAAAAGTAAAACGGGTTCATGTCAACAATAATTTTAATACTAAGATAGGAGTAGTTTAAAAACAGTTTTTTTTAATGTAATGCTTACTGCAGTTTCATAAAATTCCTACATGCCTACTGATATGAAAGTGATTATATTGCAAACAATTAAATTTAAAAGAGAGTTACCTAAAAGTGTTATAAGACAAACAGGTATAGTAGTTATCAATGCCATAATAGTAGTTATACAGTTTTATATAAAACTTCTGTAAGTAAATGTTGGGGCCTAGACTCGGCTCTAATAATTTAGTTAGACTACGATTCAGCAAAAAAAGCCACGAGGTCATAAGTTTTTTTTTTTTCAAATTATTTTCCTTTTGTTGCTCGCGCACTATTTAAACGACGCGATTACAAGAAATTAGTGGATTGCCGTTTTACTTCTACGACGCCTCTGGCTTTTTCTTAGCTGAATTCTACTTACCTACTTTAAAATGTATGCGAAGAACTGCTGTCCCAGAAAAGGGCCAATATTGAATTAAAATAAAGCATGTATTAAAAATATATATTTTTTTATATATATTCATAAAGACATGGAAAGATAAGATATTGTTTACTGATTAATTATGCACTAACAATGTTCACAAAAGTGGTAATAAAACATTTTTAAACTTAACAAGAAATGCTTTTTTTAATAATGACACATACACACAGGGTAATGTGGATCATTTGTGGGAGGCGTACAATCCAGACAGCCCACAACACCAGAGATGTCATAATCTGCCTAAAAAGAAAAAAATATTAGTCAGATTATTATGAGTAATATGTTCATAGAACAAAAAAGTTTCTTGTTCAATAACATAGGTAATACATATTACAATAATACATATTCTTAATTGTATAATAATTCTCTATTATTTTCTAAAGTAAAAGCTGGATGAAAAACACTTATTGTTGAATTAAAAGAGATTAGAAACATTTAAAGTTTTCTTGTGTTTTAAACAATATGCTAAACAAAACAATAATCTTTCAAATGCAAATTTTGAGCAATGTTTAATGTATTTTTTAATAAGTACACATATTTTTAAAATACTTACTACAAAACCTTTATTTTTAAATAATTTTAAAAGAAAAGAGAAACCTTGTTTTATTAACTACAGCTTGGCTCATACCAAAATTGACCATTGTTTCCACCTTTCTAAAATGCTAATGAGAAAATATATTTAAATAATGTCTTTTAAAATGTGGTTACAAACAGATTAAGGGCTCTCTAATAGAAACAGAAAATTTATATTTTTTACGATTGAAGAATATGGAAAAAATGCAAAAATACAATATGCACAGTGGGTCAAATTAAGTGTCCACCCTTTTTGGGTATCCATTACTTTTTTAACCAATTTTTTAATTTGATATTAAATTTTATATCAATATTTACAAGAAATCCCTAACCTGTAGAGGGTATCGCCTTCCTGCCTCCTGGCTACGCCCATGGTAGAAAAAAATTAACTATATCTAAAATAATACTTGTTTGCTTATTCATATTTAGTGTACTGTGTACTTCCTATTTTAAAATGTAATTCATTGTATTCTGTTAAAAAAATATTAAATTAGATCTATGAAAGGCGGAAACAAACAAACAAAGCCACACCTAACCGCACCAAGGCCGCGCCGAGCTCGAATTCACAATGATAGAAGAAATTAGAGAAGATTAATTCTAAAAGATTTAAAAGCACTTTGACCTCAAAAATATAAAAAGCATGATGTGATGAACAAGATGAGTCTGTTGTTTTGTATGTATATCCCTTTGTTTAAACAAAAACAGATTTTCTTACTTATCTTTGTTTCTTTTTATACAAACTTTTAGTGTAGTATAGGTAAAACTGTGTTAACTTATTCTTTGTAAAGATTAATTTTACGACTAGGTTTAATTTAAAGCGTAGTATTACAGACTCATATAACTGCAATTTCATTAGGAATATAAAACTTTTGCACCGCTTTCCCCTACATTTAACCAGCGAGACGCACGGCTGCGGGCTCGTTGCGGTCATGTGTGGCTAGACCTTTATTCGTTTTAACATTATAGTACTTACCCTGTTCATAAATCATTAAGGTCATTCAACCGATTTGGAAAGTTTATCCATTTATTAAAAATTCTTAATTGGTCGCTAACTTTATGCGTACTTAAACCAACAAAGTTGTTGTTTCCAATATCAGTTTGATAACTTCCAGTTGCCAACAAATTAAGGGTTGAAAGAATCTACAAATATATAAATATTATGTATTTCCAATTTACACTAAAGATTTTATAAATATAACTAAATATATATATCTCACATACCTTAACATCTTTTGGTGTAGCCGTAAACCGAATTGGAGGAGCCATAAATTCCTCTAGTTTCTCGCAAAGATTGTTTTTCTAAAGCGGATTTTTTTTAATTTCCTTTTGGAAATTTAAGCTTCTAAAGCCTTTACCCAGAGGCAAATTCTTTGTCTTTAGTATTTTAATAATTCCGCTTGCTCTATTCCAGCCATTACATTTAAATTAACAACATTATTAAATTCCATTTCGAATATACAAAAAATCCTTCGATTTAATGGTCAAAACCGTTGGAAATGACGTCTGAAATCCGTGCTCCCAGCTTGAACGCCAACTAAAGAGGTGTCGCACAAAACAAATGAAGAAACGCACGCGTGAACTTTTGGGAACGTCGACGAATTTTTCAAATAAAGCATATGTGCTTATTTTTAGGCGAGCGTCGACGCTCATTTCAAATAAAGCCCCTTTGGAAATGACGTCTGAAATCCGTGCTCCCAGCTTGAACGCCAACTAAAGAAGTGTCGCACAAAACAAATGAAAAAGAGCACGCGTGATCTTTTGGGAACGTCGACGAATTTTTCAAATAAAGCATATGTGCTTATTTTTGGGCGCTCATAGAAAATGAACGTCGGTGAACATTTCAAATAAAGCCCCCTGTATAACATATCATCATTCAAAAGATCTATTAAAGAGCTTTAAAAAAGTGCACTTCAATTTTCATTAGTTCCGGAAATATGGCCATTCTTAGGAATTTGATAGTAAACTGCCATTTTTTAAAATAAAACACCCAGTATATTGCGTCACCAACAAAAGATATTTTAAAAAGCCTTAAGAAAATACCATATTTAATATGTCTATCTCTTATAGTTTTGGAAATATGGCCATCCAAATCTAAACATTAGGTTTAATTTTATATTTACGCTACGCTCTAAGCACTAATAGTCCCTGGGTTAGTAATGAAATTGTTTTCATAATAATAACACTTTTAAAGGGGATTTCTTTTGACTAGTCTATCACGAATATTCATAACGCCATATATGGAAGCGGCGCTTTAGCCCAGCCTGTCAATATCAAATGTTTCGGGTGCCAGTGTTACAGTTACAAAACGCGCCCAATCCAATATCTAAAACATGTCCATGGGTTTCGTGACTGTAACACTTATGATTTTTGGCACAATGTTTAAAAACTGCATGTAAAACATTGTGATAAACTTGTCCGACAAAAAAGTGACGCGTTTGCCCCGTCCGACACCCGAAATATTTGACATTGACAGGCTGGGTTAAAGAGGCGTTTCCATATACATATGGAGGATATTCGTGGTTTGTTTAAAACCCCTTGAAAGGTTTTTAAAGTGTTATTATCATGAAGTCAATTTCATTACTGGCCAGTTTAGTGTCGTCGATGAACTGGAAATTAAGTCTACTATTTTGTTAATTTAAATGGTCATATTTCAAAAACTATAAGAGAAAGACATATTAAATATAGTATTTTAAAGCCTAGAATATTAATTTAATGATGATACAATATACAGTATATGTTTTTAAAAATTGCCAATTTACGATCAAATTACTGAGGATGGCCATATTTTCGAAATTATTAAAAATTAGATATATCACATGTTGACTCTTTTAAAACCGCTTTGATAAATCTTTCGAATAATAATATAATATATATGGTGTTTCATTAAAAAAATATACGTCCTTTACAATAAATCATAAATCAGATGTTTAATTGTTTTTCTGCTGACAGTGCGATAATCAGTGAAGAACATACCACTCCTTCGTATTTCCAATAATTAAGACGTTAGCAATGGTGCCGAATTAATTTTAATCACTTTGTATAGACTTATGCAAAAATTATAAAGACGTAGCCAGAATATGTAACAAAACATGTTAAGTAGCCGTCGATAAATCGGAATATATAAAAGCTTTGTCGTTGGGTAAAAAACTGTGTAAGTGTATTGACCAGCGAAACCCAAAACTTTTATTCTTGGAAAGTTTTTAAAGCTACCGCAGTATCAACTTTTTCGTTAATTAATTAATTAATGCTATTCCTTTTAAAATCTGACAAGAAAGCCTTACAACTATATTGAGATTTTAACGATGGGTGTAACAAAAATAAAGACAATGGAAGTCCAAAGTTCTTTAATTATCATCTACTAAATCATTGTCTTCCATATTTAGACAGATTTTGTTTTAGTAGTTTAAAAAAAGAACGGTTTATGTTTATAACAATTTAATAAAAATTGTCTTATTATTTGTTTTAAATTTAATAAAAAATACAACACCTATATTAAGTTAAATCAGTAAGTTACTTAATTGTTAGCAAAATCATTTCTAAGCGAAAAGCTAAAATTTGTATTTCAACACTTAAAAAATGTTGTCTCAATTGCTTTTACATTTTTGTTTTGAATTTTGCACATCTACTTAAAGTTAATTTTAAACACTTTTTCCAAATAGATTTTTTAGATCTTATGCAAACTAGCTTACATTTTAATACTTTAAATACCTAAATGTGTATTATTTTTGCCCGCTGCAAATAGGCATACATTATTACAGTTTTTCTTGGATAGCAGAAATGAAAAATATATATATAATTTTAAAAATAAAAATTAGTTTCACAGGTGTACACCTCTTTGGAATACATTAAAAAAATCTTTATGTAAAAAGTTTCAGTGCTAGGTGACATAAATCGCTGATACATAACCAACAATATTTTGTTGGCTAATTTCTTGGAAAAATAAAATGTCGGAAATATGTGTATTTAAAAACAACTATAAACAGAATAGGTTTCTGTTTTAAAAGCAAAGTTGACTATTTTGTAACAAAGGTAATTAATTAAATAATAATCACTTTAGAATAGTACGAAAACCTAAGAGGTGACATTTACCCATGTGCAACCATGGTGTATTAACAAAAAATTGCGAATGCGTTGCCTTAAAACTATTTTCAGACCTAAAATTAAAAAAAAAACTAGCAAGCTTTAAGCCTAAAGCAAAAATACCTTATGCATGTCTTGTAACATGTAACTCTTTTTTGTTAAATGGGTTAAATCTTTAAATTTAGGAAATATTGTAGTTTTTTTTGAAAAAAAGGAAATTCAGTTTGTTTTTGATAACGCTACCATTTTACCAATTCAACGTTTTTTAGTTACATGAGCAAGTAATAATAATTAAATATATTTTAATTATACAGGACGTCAAGAAAATAGTGGTAAACTTAAAAAATATAAAACATCCAAAACTTGTCTATTTTAAATAAAACACCCTGGATTGTATTTTATCATTGTTTTAGGACTTTTCCTAAACATTTTCTTAGGGTTGCCCTAAGTTAAGTAATTTTTTTAAAATCTTTAATTTTCTTCTGTTTAAAAAAATATTAGTTTTAAATGGGACACTCTGTATTTTCTCTGATCATTGCTATGGGCTCTAAAATATTTATAACATTTCTTTAGGGTTGCCCTATACCTAAAATAGCTTCTGTAGTATTATCGATTTTTTTTCCCAAAAGAATATAGGTTTTTAGGATAAATTATTGAATGCGGAGAAATCATCATACGGTTCATTTTAATATTATTAATAAAGCAAAAAGGCTGTTTAGCAGGTTGACTACAAAAATGTAAATCCTCAATTAAAGACAACCCATCAGATATGCTTTAGTAAAAACTAACTATATGATTTTAAACTACCAATTGTTTTTTTAATATTACCGATAATACAAACCATATCTGATAACTTTTGTTCAAAAAAAACTTTACAAAACTCTGACTAATGTGACTATTTGTTTTTTTCTCATGATTTTCACCCGCTGCTATAGTGTACATCAACATTATTATTTTCTTGAAAAATAATTGCACAAACTGCTTAGTGTTGGTTAACCCAAAGAAAATGTCTAGGAATTAGAAGGTCCGATAAGATAATCAAAGAAATTACAGGGTGTTCTATTTAAAACTAATACTTTCTTTAAAAAAACTTGACTAAGGTCTAGGGCAGCCTTAACAAAATGTATAGGTTTTAATTGGCCTAAACTAATTATAAAATAAAATATAGGGTGTTCCATATAAAATAAGAAAGGTTTAAAGGTTTCATTTTTTACCACTGTGTCCTTGACACCTAGTTTTATCAAAACACATTTAATTGTTAAATGTATAAATATGTTCTATTATTCTATTTCATAGCTTTCTGCTCATAAAACTGCAAAAAATTCCATATTAGGAAAATGGTTGGGTTATGGATAACTACATAGTGTCTGAATTTAAGGATTTAATTATACATTATCTATAACAAAAAGTATTTGAATGTAAAGAGGAATTACACAAAAAGAAAAAAGTACTGGGTGATCCATTAAAAATCAACATAACTTTATAACGCCACGCTTTTGGGAGCAACCCTGTACTCATCTAAATATTTTTAATATGTAAAGTTCGTGCCTGGCTCTCTACCTACAAAAAATATTTTAATTAAAAAGTATTATGAATAAGCAGTAATAAGGCTTTTTAAACTTCTGAATCTTCCTGTATTTTTTTCGACGACAAAATAAACTCTTTAATTTTAATTTCTTATTTATCCAAATTTATAATTATATCTCTATAATTTCTAATACATTAACTTATTCTATTAAATTTTCAATTTACTGACACATGACATAACCAGAACTAACCAGAACTAAAATGGCGAAATTAAGGGTAATTTAATTTTTTGAGTTAGTTAATGTTGTGTTTACTGTTACATTGCATAAATTCATATTAAACTTAATTCTAGTAGACATTGAAACAACACACCTATTTTAAGTATAAAAAAGCGTTGAACTGTCCAAAGACACTTTATATAGTGGAATAAAATGAACTACTTTACCTTTATGATAACGATCTTAAGTCTCTTAGCATTATGCTTGTGATTTTGTTGGTCAAATATGATAGAATTTCTAAAAAACAATAAAGGTCCATTAGTAGTGGAGCTCACGATGCCTAATGGGGATTTATTTGAGCATTTAAGAGACCCATTGGGTTGCAAAGCTTAGAATATATGAAGAAAAAAAGAAGTGATATAATGGTTTTTTTTTCATCTGTGGGAAAACTGCTATAGATTTTTAAATATGTCAAAAAATATTGTTCTAATTTCGGCTTGTGGAAATCAATCGGATATTACCGGATTATATATTTTTCGTTATTCTTAAATTTTTTGTTTAAAATTAAAAAATCGTTACGCTCGAAACTGTTAAAATGTTTTTTAGCCCTCTGTTTCCTTAACGTCACTCTTAAATTGTTCAGATTAGTTCATTATACACTGTTAACCATGTAATTAAGTTACCCTAATTTTAATCTGACACGCTTGACAATTTCTGATGGATATTTGTTTTGGTTTTTATGATCGGCTCTGTATACAGGGCTCATATTTGGTGGAGGTACTAAACCGGGTACTAGGTATCCTCCAGTATATTAATTTGTCACGCTGTAGTAAACCCCGAAATCACCTCATGGGCTCCCCTACCATATTAAATGCTTTAAATTAATTAATTTTTCAAAGACATAATAAAACTCAAAAAGATAATTTCTTATAATTTTAGTTAGACATGAAAAAACTTTAGAATAAACAAATATGATATTACCGAAAATATCAGAAAAATATTTACATTAAGAAATCAAAACCCCTTACAAAATTTGTCTTTCCACTTTTGAACCCCATCTTGTTAGTGCTATTCCTAATACTTACAAAAGAGATTTAAATGGTTTTTAAATTATGACTAAATGTTAGGGGAGCCCAAGAGAAAATTGCAGGATTTACTACCTTTAGGTACCTATTTATACCCGGTTAGGTACCTCCACCCTAGTATACAGAGCCAATCGTAAAAAACAAAATATATTCATCGAAATTTTCGACGTGTCAGATTAGATAGGGTAAGTTAATTATAGGCTAACAGAAAGAAACCGGGGACTACAAAGTTGTAAAAAGAACGTCATTTTGATATTCTTAAACGTGGCTATTTTCTTTTATTTTAAGGAAAATAATTTAAAGATAACAAAAAATATTTTTTTATAGGATCTGAACGATTTTCACAAACCAAAAAATTAATAGTATTTTTTGGACATATTTAAAAATTATAGGGTTTCCTCCACCAATGAAAAGGTATACATTATATACCATTTTTTTATCATTTAAGCTTTGCAAGCCCATAGCTTTCTAGGACGCTCGGGTATGTTCCTATTTAGCATCGTTGGCTTCCCCTTCTAATAGGTCTAAAAGTAAAGCAACAATAAAAACACAAAGAGAGAAGAAGCTTTATGTACACTTTTTTGTGCTAGAATAAAGGCCCATAGATAAAATGTTGGTTTCAAAAAAAAAAATCATGTGAAATTTTATATGAGAGATATGAAAGTTGAAATAGGTGTTTTTAAAACTTGTAAATTATGTTAATTATCTGTCACTATCTAAAAAGTACATAAATATAATAAGTACAACTTAAGACATTTTTTAAAGTACGTACTAATTTTTAGCATCTCCGCACGGGATTTTATAAGTAAGACTAACGTCCATCTTTACCTCCTAAATTCTGAACACTGGTATATTATACAATGTGGAACGATAGAGATTTTAAAACATTTTCTGCAATTTTTAAACTATCAATGACAACCTTAAATAGCAATGTGACAGTACGTTTTGATATAGTCATCGCCTTCTAGATGTTAGAATTGTACTAACGGCTCATTCAGTACAATTATTCAAAATATCTAGAAAAATAGTCCAATTATTCAAAACATCTAAAAGGTGATGGATATAGTTTTTAAATACAAAGGGTCGTTCAGTATACCTTATTTATAGGGCCGGATAAACTATGTCGGGGCCCCTAGGCAATGCAACATTTGGGGCCCCATTACATTTTTCTAACTGTATATAAAATACATAATTCCTACTATAACATATATACTAAATCGTTTAAACGATAATTTTTTTTTCTGAATGGTTCGAGAACCAAATTAATTTGTTTTTAATTTAAAACCCAATTAGTGCTCAGAATGTTTTAATGTTTGTTTTATTATTTGTGGTAATTTAATTTGATTAAAAAATGGAAGCGAAAACATATATTTGTTAACAACAAACAGAAAACATTATCTGATTTAATGATTTTATATTGTGACTAAATAAATAGGTTAGAGTTTATAAACAGGCGCAAAATTGTAATTAAACAGAAATTAAATCCGTGCTGCTAAAATTTTTATATATTTTTATTCGAGCGATTTAACCGTATACTTTTTCTTGTTTTTATGGTAAAAAAATATTTGTTACTTTACTGTTATTCCACATATTTATGTAAAGTATACCAGTTTGTAAGAGACGTTATACGCCAGAACTCTAAAATTATTTACATTTTATATAGGGTGTTACAGAATAAGACGCTAATCCTTGAGGGTGTTAATTTTAAGGTGATTTTAGGAAGAAATGTTCAAATAAAGCTGTCCGAAACCCTTTATCTTTTGAGCTACAGAATGTTAAAATATTAAAAAAAAACGTTTCTTCATCATACCTTTATTAAATTTCTATATATGTTTATAAAATTTAGCACACATCTTCTGAGTATCAACAACAATTTTTTGATGAAGGAGATGATCTTAAAGTTTAACCAGTGGCGTCCGTACAGTAAATGTAAAAAATACATTTTTACAATCTTCATTTATTTTAGGACAAACTTGCTATTTTAACTTTTTCTTGTCCGACAACAAAATTAAAACATTTTTATGCATAATGGATTTATTTGTAAAAAAATATATTTACTTATTTTCAAAGCATAAGTAAATTATGTTACCTGTAGGGTAGAATTTAGCTAAGAAAAAGCCAGAGGCGTCATACAAGTAAAGACGGTAATCAAATATTTCTTTCTAATCGCGTCGTTTAAATAGTTTGCGAGCAACAAACACGGTATACTTTAAAAGTAATACAGAACACGACGAAGTGATGCCCGTGTGGCTTTTTCTTAGCTGAATCGTACTCTACATTATAAAAAACTGTAATTCTAAAAGTCTAGGTACTTTAATATTAAATAGTTTTTTAAAATTTCATACAGGGTCTCGATATAAGATTTTTATAAAAACCTATAATCCAACTGGACAAGCCTAAAATATCTTTTAGTAAATTTTTAAAAACTTCTCCAGAGCTTTTAAGTTTATAAAAGCAGTTTCAGAGTCTATTACCAGAAAGAAATTTACCTAGTTTGTGTTTTCAAGATTTTTAAAGATTGTCTAACACTTTCTAACAGTGAAACAAACAGATTGTGCTTAATTTTTTTGCAAGGCATAAAATGAATCTGTAAAAAGTAATCTTTTTACATTTGGGATAGTTACTTATTTAAAAATTTTGTTAATGAACACGTAACATACTAAAATATAGCATAAAGCAATCCTGAATTGTGTAGCGTTTTGATTGTAAAAGAATTTTCATGATCGGTTCCGAATTTTCGAAGATTAGCCCTTACAAACAAACAATAATTAAAGATACAAACTTTACCACTTATGAGCATGGAGATTTGCTGCGCACTTAGCCAGCACTGGCCATTGTACGCAAATCCCATCAATGAGTGGACATCCTTTAATATGTCGGTGTTAGGAATTCCGTTCTGTGCACCGACTTATGACGTGGTTGACGTGCATTTTGCAGAATATTTTGCGCATGACAGTGAATCAAAGTTTGACGACAAAATCTACATTTTTAAATGGAACGCCCTGTATTTTGGTGCACGACAGTTCCTATTAGTGTATTTTGAAGTACCAAAATTTATTTCATTGGGTTCAGCAGTTTGGGGCCAAAGGTAAAAGACCACAAAGTAACATTTACCGCCCTGGAAAAATTGATTAAATAACTTAAAGATATTGCAAACAAGTATGTGAGCTAATACCAAGATGTGAAGATAACGGAGTTATAAGTTTTTTTTTCCATTATATACAGGATGTCCAAATCCTGTTTTAAAGTACATATTTCAAACGCGTTTTCCAAGTTTTTGAACGCCCCTGTATATTATTCTACCATTCGATGAACAATTTAAATAATTTTTTAGCAATTACAATTAAATTAAAGTCTCAACCGTTCTCAGGATATTTACCAAGAACCTGATATGTAGGTATCGACAGTGAACAAAATACTCAGGCGACTATGAAGCAAACAAAAATATTATTTGGATTGGACACATATTGACATTTAGACATAATTTAGCTCTTGAATTACAGCTCAAAATGATAAAATAAGTATCGAGTCAATAGTTTAAAGAGGACGATAAATGCCGAACTAATTAGCTAGAAGTTGGAAAATAGTAATTTAGAAAGATGTTCAAAACAGTCTCTCCTCACGTTGTTGAAGGCGCATTTTCCACTCTCCTCTTGTATGGGATCTCTTCCACATTTGAAGCATATTGCGGTGTACGGGTCGGCAAGAATGCTTGGATGATTCTTTTGCTGCATGTTTTGTGCTGTTGCGGTGGAGAGGTCCATAGCTGGCAACAAGGTCCTTTTTACGTATCCCATAAAAGAAATCTAATTTTCGTTAGGTCCGGCGATCTCGCAGGCCATCTGGTTGGTCCTCCTTCAATCCAATGATCTTCATGCTGTCATTTAACAAAGCTCCAACTGGTTGTGGAAAATGGGCTGGAGCCCCATCCTGCTGCAACCACATATTTTGTCTTGGATGTTTTGGGCAGCAATCCGTAAATCATTTGTTAAAAATGCCAAATAATTTCTAGCCGCAGGTGACCGTGAAAAAATATGGACCTACCATGGTCCCCATAATTCCTCCCCAAACATTTATTGACCAACGGTGTATAGGCATTTGTCGTATTATTCTTGGATTCTCATTAGAATAATAATGGAAATTATGTCTATTCACGCATCCAGTATTGTGAAACGCGTTGCCTCATCGGCAAATAGAACATTCATAAAAAACTGGCTTTCTTGAAGGCGAATCTGTAGCCCACTCGCAAAACTCACGCTTCGTTGAAAATCATTTTCATTCAACGTTTGGTGCAACTGAATGTGAGTATGCTGATGATATTTATGGTTTTTAAAATCCTTTGGACTGACCTTTCACTTATGCTAACTGCTTCTCCCACGGATGCCTGATTAATATTTGGGTTTTCCGTAACTGTCAGTAAAACTGCAAACTGTTTTTCTTCATTCGTGTCCACTTTTAACCTTTCTTGCTTTTGTAGTCCACACTCCTGTTTCAAACGCTCAAGGTCTATTAAAACTTATTGCTTCGGACGGCGTCTGTCGGGAAACCGAGCTGCATAAACTCTACTTGCTAGCAAACAATTTTCTCACTTTCTCCTAACACAAAAATCATGTCAATTAGCTCTTCCTTTGAAAAATGCATTTTTCATCATCTCCTTCATCAAAAAATTGTTGTTGATACTCAGAAGATGTGTGCTAAATTTTATAAACATATCTAGAAATTTAATAAAGGTATGATGAAGAAACGTTTTTTTTTAAATATTTAAACATTCTGTAGCTCAAAAGATAAAGGGTTTCGGACAGCTTTATTTGAACATTTCTTCCTAAAATCACCTTAAAATTAACACCCTCAAGGATTAGCGTCTTATTCTGTAACATCCTATATAAAAGTTGTAAATAATTTTAGAGTTCTGGCGTATAACGTCTCTTACAAACTGGTATACTTTACATCTAAATATGCCTAGGAATAACAGTAAAGTAACAAATATTTTTTTACCATAAAAACAAGAAAAACGTATACGGTTAAATCGCTCGAATAAAAATATATAAAAATTTTAGCAGCACGGATTCAATTTCTGTTTAATTACAATTTTGCGCCTGTTTATAAACTCTAACCTATTTATTTAGTCACAATATAAAATCATTAAATCAGATAATGTTTTCTGTTTGTTGTTAACAAATATATGTTTTCGCTTCCATTTTTTAATCAAATTAAATTACCACAAATAATAAAACAAACATTAAAACATTCTGAGCACTAATTGGGTTTTAAATTAAAAACAAATTAATTTGTTTCTTATTTAGAACCTAAAAATCGCAAATCTAAAACTTAAAAAAAAATGTAATTAATTTTCATTATAAATTTTTAATAACTTTAAAATAATTTCTTAGAAGAAAGGGCTGGTGTTTAGCTTATATTTTTTTGTACCAAGCTAGTCAAGTTCTTAAGCACACAATTATTGCTTACGTTTTAGCAGGCATAGTAACAAAAAAAAAAATATTTAAATTAATAAAATAAAACAAAAAATATACTTTGTTCATAGTCACTTTAATTGAATATTTAGCCGTGACAGCTGTTTCGTAGTACAACTACATTTTCAAACGTATAAATATTCAATTAAAGTGACTATGAACAAAGTATATTTTTTGTTTTATTTTATTAATTTATAATGTACGGTCACAAAGTAACGGACGAAACCATAAATTCTTTAAAAATATTTAAATTTAAATATTTACAATTTTTTCGTAAGCTATAAAATTACCTATGCAATGTATTAATACATACAGGGTGTCCGGTAACGTGAGGTCAAAAATGATAGGGGTAATAGATAGAGCCAAAATAATATTAGTACTTCATATAAAAAAGTTTTAATGCGCTGCGTTAGGGAGATATTGAAAAAATGAATAAAAAAAAACAGAAAACCAAATTAACTCCAAAGTAAATGATTATTTTAAAAATATTATTAATTTAAGAAAAAAGCAGTAGCGTACTATTTTTATGGACAAAAACTTAATACAAATCTTGTTCAGACGCCACTGGTACATTTTTTAAACTACTACAGCAAAAAATTTAATGTAATTGACAAAAAAGTGTACCAAATTTTGTGTTCTAAAGTGAAAAAAATGTTATAAAGAAATATTTAAATGTTTAACACCCTATTAAAAACAAAACATAATTTTGTATTAAAAAAATATATATATTTTCTTGCATTCTATACATTGTTAAAAGAACCATATTAACTTAAAAATAACCCTGTATAATTTTAAGGGTCATTAAGTTACTAATTTAAAAAGGAATTTTATAGCCTATCATTTAAAACACAAATAAAAATTAAAGGTTATAAATAAAGTAATAAAATTTTCAGACACAAAAGAAATACGACAGGTATAAAATTTATTTTAACAAGAAGAGAAGTTTTCTTGATTGTTTTCTGATTTCCCTTTATTTTTGTCATTTGATGAATTCTACGCTTAGAATTTTTCCAGTTTGCTGGCCATTTACGGAATGCATAATCGCATAATATTCGAACTGATAAATATTTCATAAGCTTCCACTGGAAATAAAAGAAGACGTAAAATACGAAGTGTTTACCAAAAATTGGGTTTTATACTTGACATTTTCATAAAATATTGTCAATTAAATTAATGTTATGTAAACTGACATATTATTTATATTTGCCTATAAAAAGACATATAGATTCAAAGAAATGGTTATAAAATGAGTTTATACAGGGTGTCCGAACTCTATTTATACACGAAATAACTTTGATCCTGTACTAGAAACAAAAATTAACTTAGTATAAAATGTTTTTATTGAATACACTCTTTTTATTGATAGAACCAGTTTATATACAAGGTATCTCAAACACATAATTTTTATTGCTAAGTGAGTTTGTTTAAATAAAATATCCTGTATATTTTAAACAATTTTTACTTGTATTAAATTCTACAGTATGAAAAATGTGTAATACACTATGCGCCATTTATGGCTGGTTTTTAAAATATCAGCAGTATGCTGGATGGCATACCAGCGGTCGTTTAAAAAAATGTGCTTCTGAACTTGCACCCATTTTAACTTAGCTCTTTTGAATTTTTTACAAAACACGTAATCTTTTGAAGAGCTGGAAAGTAGCACGTGTTTAACCCATTCCCAAGAAATGATTTAAATCTCTTTTATCTAATTATAGACAAATTGAGGCATTCTCCTGAATAAAGGCCCATAGATAAAATGTTGGTTTCAAAAAAGTCAAGTGAAATTTTGTATACATATCATTTTATATTGAAGGGATGTCAGAGAAACGTCAACAACCACGCACAGCGTTGCCAAATCACTACAAAAATTTCAGGATTTATAGTTTAAAACATGGCAGTTCATTTTAAATACCTTTTTAGGGGAATGCCTTGATTACACTTTTCTTAGTTTTCTGTAAAGTAAAAACAAAATACAATTATTTCCAAATCCTTAAGTATATAAAAAACACAAAATTTTACATGGCAGGCAGTATGGATTTCTCCACAAAAGATCCAAAGCAGATCTTCTTTCCTTCGTATCACACTCCTAAAATAAGTCTCTTGAGTTTTCTAGGTGAGTCTTAGACCGTTTCTCTTGATATATTTAAATATTTTGTCCAGGTCTAGCATGCCGCTTTCTTTAATAAACTTCCCTCCTATAGTCTTTCAACTAAACTCTGTATTTGGCTCTCTAGTTATTTACATATCTCAGTTATTGTGATTGGCCATTTTTTAAGTTCATGCCAAGTAAATGCCGGACTGCATTATCAGGAATAAGTACTGACACCAACATTGTTTTTTCTTTACATCAACGACCTTCTCTTGTCCACAACTAATTTCATTCATAGTTTTACCGACGACAGTATTCTTTATTTTAGGTTTTAGGTTCCTAAAACAATCTTTAAATTTAATTTGAAAAGCAAACGCAAGACGATGCGCAGATATCTCTTTTACAGGACATTAATTTACTAATGGATTGGGGTGCCATAATCTTGTCCATTTTAATGCATCCAAAACGCAATCGTGTTACTTGTCACAAAAAAGTCATCAAATATACATCCTTTACTTAAAAGCGACCTAGTTTTGCAGAGCAAGGACACCTTAACTCTCGTGGGCGTCATATATTATGAATAACCTTTATTGGCATAAACACATTGCATCTATAGCCATGGCAGCTTCAAAAAGCTCAGATTTCTCATTCGAGCCAAAAAGTATTTATTTTCTTTCAATTTATACACTTTGTATGTGTTCCAAATCCGATCTTCCTTGTAATATTGTGCTCATATCTGGTGCATGTCAACAAAAAGCAAATAAACATCGAGTATTCAATTTATTGCAAAAAATGTATTATTTTTTAATGAAATACCCTGTATGTTATGTCAACATTTAGAAGATCTATTAAAAAGCTTTTAAAAAAGTTCAAATGTAATATGTTCAATTTTAAATAGTTTCGGAAATATGGCCATTTCAGAAATTTGATAGTTAATTGGCATTAAAAAAATGGGGCAACGTTCTACTTGCGAAGAAACACTCTGTATTTTGCATTACTATCAAAAAGATATTTTAAAAGGCTTTGGAACAATACTTTTAAAACTATATGCATATTAAATTCGGTTTTCTCTTTAAGTCTTTAATATATCTATTTAATGGTGATGCAATATACAGGGTGTTTTATTTAAAAATGGAAAGTTACTCTCAAATTCCTAAGGATTTACATCATTTACTACGCGCAAACTAACTAGAACATAGTCCCATTTTTTTGTAAATAAAGCTAGTAAATAGAGACAGACGCTGTCCGTTTGCTTTCTCTTCTACTCAGAAAATCACGCCGGATATATGAAACCACAACGAAGTCATCGTGCGAAAGTTATTAGTTCGGTCAAATATGGGTAAAATGAAATGTCGACTAATATTGATTTTTACCTAATTATATGTTTTTTGTTTGTTTAAAGACATCATTCAGTTTCTATGTGAAAAAATTGTTTAATTAAATACATTTTTATTTATCTTAAAGCACATTTATGTAAAAGTAGTTAAATTAAATTATTTGTATGACAAAACTTAATGCATCTGTGATGCTTTTAAAAAAGGTAAACAAATAAAATATCGATGGATTTAACAACACAAGCAATATGTATTTTTTCATTATTCATTTCATTTACCTAATGCAAAATTGCATAAAATGCATGAAATATCTGGTTAGTTTTAATATTTGTTGTTCAACAAATTCAATATTGACAAACCAGTAATATTTACTTAGTTTAAAAACCCGAATTATGTTTACATGATAAATCGACCTAAAAAATAACAAACAAAAAACCGTTTATTTTAAATTATAAGATGAACAGTACTTTATTTTCTTTTTAAATTTTTACAAAGAAGACAAAGTTTATTCTAAAAAAAAATTAAAATATAACTTAAGGTATTTTAAAATGTAAAATCCATAAGAAAATAATTTGTTGTTAAACAGTTGGTCCTTAATATTAAATTTAATATTAAGTAGGTATATTGCCGTTGTCGAACTGAGGGTCATTTGCCACCGGACTTAAATTCCAAATGACCTCCTTAATTTGTACAGTTTTTTAATATTTAATCGGTTTAGCAATTTTTAAAAAAATAATATAAATAAACATATTAGAAAAAACTGTCTTAAAATGGCATACTTAGGTAAAATGACACACTTTATAATTTTTGAATTTTCCGCTTAAGCAGCGACTTTAAACGTGTTGGAGCGTATAATATGATCACTGCAGTTAGTATTAAAATTACCGCACAGGTGCATGTTTTTGCACGACTTTTTAAGTTTTATTTTTAATTCACTAACCGCGAAATAATTCTAATCAATTTAGAATGTGTGCATTGTTACGAAGTTACATAGTTTTGTTAAAAAGGACCCCGCACTAACCCTATGGATTTTGGGTCTCAGGCAAATTGGCTATAAATTTAGTATGTTGTACTTATCAACTTTCTAATTAAAAGTTATTATTGGCCCAACGTTATCCTATGAGTAGTGTTAAAGATATACAGTGACCATCAAAGAGTTGGACACATATGAAAAAAAAAAGATTTTTGCAATTATTATTTTTTTTTTTTGGCAAAAACCTTAGCTCATCCAGTAACCTCAAAATCATTTATGACATCCGGCGCAAGGGCGTCGCGTCGGTAGTGGGTATAATTATTAAATAGAAAATTAAAAAATTAAAAAATGACGTTAGTTGGCATGATATTTAAAAAGTTACTTGAAAAAGGTGTTTAGAATTTAAATTTGGTCAATATAGAATTACTAATATTTTAAAAAAATAGGTTTGCTGATTACTAAGTGACGAACTGACGTACTGTATCATATTTTTATATTCCATATTTCCAGACCATACTTACACGGTTACCAATAAGATATACAGGATGCCGCACCACAAACGCCTCGGTTTCTAAGACAAAAACGGTATAATTGTTTTTAAATATTTTTTACAGGCATATATTATGTGGGCATATTGGGAGAATAATTTAAAATTACAAGGAATTATACAGGGTGCCCAAAAAAAAAGATCAATATCAAAACTTATGTATTTTTAAAAGGAACATCTTGTATAAAGTTAGTGTAATCATCAATCGCAATATCAAAAATAAAAGGTTTTAAAGATATTTAGGTTTTGAAAAAAATCATGACAAAAACAAAATTTTAATATATCCTACCCTACTTACGCTCGACTTTGTATATTATATTATATTGCCAAAAAATGAACTGTGCAATCACCTACATTTTATTTTTCGCTAGAAATTATACAGGGTATCCAGAAACTTATATTTAATATTAGCTACATTAGAGCTTCTACTTGCTTATATTAAATGGAACACTAGTTCCATTTTTGGATTTAAAGGATAAAAATAGGGTAAGTTTTTTAGTAATTCCTATGCCAAAAATGTGACGTTTTAAAGATATTTATAAATTTTAAATAATTTATCGAAAAAAAACAAAACTTAATTTTCCAGTATAGGGTAACTTTGTTATTTTAAATGGAACAACCTGTATATTTTTCAAAAATCGTTATATTCAATTCTTTCTTTAAAAAAAAGTAACATGGGCATTTGTTGTATAAAAAATATTTGAATTATTGACCTTCGAAAACCATACTTGCAGCTTTGTTGTCGTATTTTCTTTCCAACAGTTTTGTAGCAATCTTTCATTGTTAAATAATATTCTTAATCGTCTTAAAGTAACTTTTATAGAGTTTAATAGATCCGTTGTTTTTAAAATAACTATGGCCTATGTAACATTTTCTAAATAAATTTTCAAAATCCTAACTATCTTAGAAACGTTACATTTTTGACATAAAAATTACTAAACAAACTTAAATTGTTTTTTTTTCCTAAAATCCAAAAAGAATCAATAAATAAGGTGTTGCATTTAAAATCAGCAAGTAATTTGCACTCTAAGGTAACTAATATTAAAAATTATTTTCTGGACACCTCTTTAAGGCAAAAATTAGATGTAGGTGATGGCACAGTTTATATTGTATATAATATAATATACAAAAGTCAAGCGTAAGAAAAGTAGGAAATATTAAAATCTTGTGTTTATCATTTTTTTAAATTTTAAATATCCTAATAAACTTTCATTTTTGTATAGGGATCGCTAATGAAACTTACCTTATTTTTATTTTTACAATCCTGAAATAAACTAATAATTAGGGTGTTTCATTTAAAAAACATAAGTTTGATATAGATCTTTTTTGAAGCACCCTGTAAAATTCCTTATAATTTTTAAATTATGTCTCCCAATATACCTACTGTAAGCCTGTAAAAAATATTTTAAAGAAAATAATACCGTTTTTGTATAAGAGATGGCGTTTGTGGTGCGCCACCCTGTATATTTTATTAGTAATCGTGTAATTACTGTATAAAAAAATATAAAAATTATAATACAGTAAATTAGTTTTTTTATATTAGGATTCCTATATTGACCGAATTTATTTTGTTTTTTTTTTTATTTTTTTATTTTTATTTAAAATTAGGCTTGTCGGCCTTAAATTCTAAACTAACGTCATTTCTAAATTTTTTAATATACTTTTTAATAATTATACCTCCAACCAACGCCCATGCGCTGTTACTGGATAAGCAGCAGGTTAAATAAATATAAAAATATAATATATAAAATCAAAAATTTCTTTATTCCATATGTATCCAACTCTTTGATGGTCTTTGTATATCTTGAAAACTAATCCTAGTATCACGTTGGGTCAATAATAACTATAAGTAAGAAAGTCGAAAACTACACAAACTAACTAACTAACACTACTAAATTTTTAGCCAATTATATAATTAGATTTTAGCCAACATACTAAATTTTTAGCCAATTCCAAAAAAATTCCAAAATCCATAAGGTTAGTGCGGGGTCCTTTGTTATTTTTTTATTAAAACACAAAAATGTGGCTATGTTTATTCATAAATATGATTACTATTGAGTATATTTATACTTTAAAAATTTAAATATGTTTGCTAAATTGTCGATTTTGGGTAAAATGACATACATGTAATAAGTGTAAAATGGCATACTATTTTAACATATTCGTTAACGTCAAAAACTTTTTCTTTTTGACGGTTGGTAAGTATAAAACGAAATCTATACGCCAAGGTTGCTTAGAGTCGAGCCCATACTAAATGCTCTTAGTGTCCCCCAGAACGAAGATATTTTTCGTGAACTTTGTTGTTAAATTAAAAAACAGTAAAGATTTTTTACATACCTTATCATACTATAAATGTTATAGTATATTTTATAACTAGTGCTAAAAATGCCACTTTTCCGCACGCGACTGCAGTTGTGTTAGGAATGCTATTTTTTCTACGAGTGTGTGAAAAAGTCAAAACTAAACAATCATTTGATAATATTTATTTTTACCATTACTGCTAATTATTATTAACAACAATAATCATAAAAGAACAACTAGTAGAATTTTGCAAATGAATCACAGAGGCAAGTTGTTGTGGGTAAATTGCGGAGTTGGACTTTATTCCTATGCACTGGACAGTACAAGCCAATTTTTTGTAATTAACAAAAATATTCTGTGTGGTGTTTCGGGCTTTTGTAAACTGAAATACTTTTAATACAAAGCTAGATATTTTCCATTTTCAATTTCCTCGGAAATGACAAAACTTCGGCTAGAATGATTTTTGGAGTCTCGAATATTTACAGTTAAAAGATTCTCCTTATCGTTAATATCATCAATGCTAATTTCATCAATTCTTCTAGACGACACGCACCAGCTAGTCCCAAAGTTGTAGCTACCTTCATCGCTAGATAGGCATCATTTAGAGCATCATTAATAAATATTGCTATTTCAACGTTCGAGAAATTTTTTCCTTCTTGGGTATAAATCCCATATTTTTTTCTTTCAAAATGATGTAACTTTGAAATATTTGCTTAAATCCATCTGTTTTCGATCTTAATGACCCTTTTAACATGGAATACCTTGACCATAAAGTATTGGGCTTACATGTTTTAGCAAGTTTCGCGAAATATGCCATAAAAACTTCTTTTTTATACTTTTCATTTATTTTTTTGCCACATCAGCTTGTAAATGCCGTATATTCTTTCTCGTACCTGTGCTTTGACTTGGACGGCAACAAATCTAAATTTGCTATTTCGGCTACTTTTAGAATGGATTCAGCTAATTCTTGGTCAAAAGACTCCATGAAAAAACGTTTTTTATTCAAAATTGATGATACTGATCAGCATGTACTAAAGACACTTTTAATTATCGATGACTTTGATCTTTTATAATACAGACATCGGCACCTGTTAAAACTAAAAATCTGACAAGATTATCATCATTTATTATATACCAGGATTTTTGAAACAATGTTTTTAAAACAATATTAATTTTTAGGGAATATAACCGTCTGATTTTACACCCTAATTTGTTTAAATAAAAGGATACTATGCCAATACTAAAATTATACTAAGTCAAACTTTAGAATTAAAAACATTTTAAGTACTTGTTTAGGTGGGAAATTTGCAAGTGTGCGGAAATTGACACTTTCCAAACTAAATGGCGTGCGGAAAAGTGTTGCTTTCCACACGCTGGTAGAACAAATGATTTTTATACAAATAGGTTTTAAATTTATTAAATATATTTGTTTTTACTTTATAAAATCCCTAAAATCGTCTGTTGAAGGTATGTCATTTTAGACATGGTTAGTCGTTATATTTTTTACGCTGGATTAGGTGAACCTTGGCTTAAGATAGTAACTACCAGTGTAAGAATTAATGTTCATAAAAATTATAAAAACTTAGCATACTAGTACTTTATAATAAGAATATTAACTAGTTAAATTTTCAAAGGTTTACAGAGAACCAAAAAAAGTTATAAATACTATAAAATAATTGCTTTTAACATTGATCCTTACTTCACAAAACTGATGTTACAAAGACAAATTTAATCAGCGTTGTATAAACGAAAGAAAAAACAATTCTGAACATTTTGACTAATTAAAATTCGACCTTTAGAGCTTGTGATAGAAGTATTTAATAAATAATGATTAGGAAAAATATGCTATGTGACTGACATGTTGCAACGCCGCCGAAAGGTTATGCTGCACCCAAAAAAGTTTATCGAATACGGTTTATGTGACATAAAAAATGAATGACAGTCCAATACGTTTTTCGGTTACAAGATCCAATAAGTAATAATAAATATCCTCAAAAATTAAAAAACATGTTTTTTCGAGTGTTTTTAAGTAAACAATTCGACGACAATAATCCGATGTATCAATATTTACTTTAGTAGACAGGGTAGTTGATACTACCCTTTCCTTAAATTTATGTGCTATTTAACCTTGTTTTACAAATGTGTTATAATTATTTTCAGTGACTGTTGTGCTTTTTATAAAATATATTTTTCGGTGATATGATAAGGGTGGTTTAAAGATTTTATAGTAAATCAACATAACAATTTCAAACCTATGATTTGTTTAAAAATGCTTGTGCAGTAGATTTTTGCTTATGATTTCTATTGTTTTTACGCAGCGTTGCCAAATATAAATATTACTGTAGTCAAATTATCTTAAGCACTCATTTGACTCTTGTGGTATCGGTAGAACTACCTTAAGTAATGACTAAAAATAGGTTTTAAAGGCACTTTACAATTTTTTATAATCTATCGCAATATAATTTTTTTAAATATAGGCAAAAATGTATAAAGTATGTCAATTTAGGCCATTTTCCCCTATTTAATAAAAAATTTAATATTTTTAAACAAACATTTTCGTCTTTGATAGTAAAGCAACAACATTTAGAATGTCAGTTATTGTAACAATTGTGTTTATTTTAATAATGTTTGAAAATTAACATTTAATTAGAAAAAATTATACGCAAAAAGAATGGAGATCCAAATAATTGCCCAGTTCTGTATAAAATTTAAATATGTATTAAATCTTAAAGTAGGTTAGATTTGACATGGCCAGTTTTCATTACATTAGTAAATTTAAATATTATTTAATTCTAATAAAAACTGGCCAAGTGAAATCTAACCTACTTTAAGATCTAATACTATTTAGATTTTGCACAAACTTGGCACTCATTTAAATCTCCATTTGTTCTGCGGCAAAGCCTTTAGCCAAGCAAAATCATCTGGAATTGGTTAGGTTTTTTATCTATATGCTAATCAGTGAGTCAGTGGAAAATGGGCGACTTTTGTACCTTTATATTTACATAACCGTTTGAGCTAACTTTATGGAATATCGTTGTCGTTGAATTAGTTGTCCTTATGGGTATAAATAAACTTACGTTGTTTTGTGTTTACATTTATAAGATTTTGAGTTATGGAGAGGGTCAGAAGTGGCCCTAAGTAGTTGGTGTAGCCAGTTCCAATATAAATCTGAAAATACCAATCAGAGTGAGTGACGCCACAAATAGATAAAGTGCGTTTAATATTATAAATTTAGAATTCTTATTTAAGGTATATTTGAGCATATACCTTCTAGAGCTAACGTTGCCACTTTTCATGCAACAATTTTGGGCGAAAAAACGCACCCCTGTTTATTGGTGGCATCAGGTCTATACAGGGTGATTCAAAATTCAATCACAAAACTTAAGGGGGTGATTCTAATTGACAAAATAAGGGTAGAGCTTCATATAATTTTTTTTTCAAAATGTCATTCGTTTTCGAGTTACAAGCCGTCAAAGTTTAATTTTTATTTTGTTTTTTTCGCCATATTGGATTTATTTTTAATTATTCCAGTTAATTTTTGGCACACAAATCGACTCTGCAGATTCAAAAAATTGTAAAACCAAAATACTTTTTTAAATACCGCCAGAGGTCACTTTACATAAAACTTAAAATTTATTTCCATCATACCTTTTTATTTTGACAGATATTGCAAAGCTGGAGGCACCATTTTATAGACAATCAAAAACCTAAAAATAAGGTACTCTTTATTAAGTCGATAAACCTCACTGATTAAGGCACCAATTGACATCAAAGTTTTTATCAATTTCAATCAAATTACCTACATACATACAGGGTGTCAAGTAACTCAACCGAAAAACTTAACCAAACGATTCTACAACAAAAAATAAGAAAAACTTCATGTATGTAGGTAATTTGATTCAAATTGATAAAAACTTTGATGTCTATTGGTGCCTAAACGGTGAGGTTTATCGACTTTAATAAAGAGTACCTTAATTGAAGATATGTTTTATACTGGTTAGGCGGATTCATTTATGCGATGGTAATTGTTTGGGTACATGCCTCAATCTAGGAAAAATGGGACCTATTCGGTCCTGGTCCGGGGTATAGCGAGCTGGCCCTGTTCAGCCCTATTGACCCCTATGAACTGGCCGGCCGCCTGAAACAAAATAAAGAAAAACTCCCCAAAAACCAACAAAATTCTAATTAAAATTCAACGTTTCGGTTTGCAAATTCTCCACCGTTGTCAAGATAAAACTAAGTAAAATAAAAATTTAAAAGTTAAATTTACTTTTTTTTATTTTAAACTTAAATATTAGTTAACTTTTAAATTTTTACTTTACTTAGTTTATCTTGACAACGTCGAATTTTAATTAGAATTTTTGGGATTTTGGGGGTTTTTGCTTTATTTTGTTTCAGACGATCGGCTCATGGAGGTATCAGGCTGAACAGGTCAGTCGCTTCACTGGACCAACGAAAGGGTCCATTTTTCCAGATTGAGCGTGTTAAACAGTACCATTGAATAAAAGAGTACCTTATTTTTTTAAGTTTTTGATTGTCAAGTAGAATCACCCCCTTAAGTTTTGTGATCGATTTTGAATCACCCTGTATAAACCTTTTTGTAGGAACGTGCCAGTTTGGTACAAAAATGTAAAATTATGTCCTAGGCGTGCTATGAAATACTTTTTAGGAGGAAAAAAATTAAAAAGCAAAAAAAAGGCATCATTTTATTTTAACTTGAAAAACAAAAGATGACCTAGGCGTGTCGTTCAAGACTTTATTTTAGCCAAATAGGGAACAAAAAAAACATCATTAACTTCAAACTTTTCTCCTTTCACTTTTACTTCACTGTGTTCATATACTCACGTGCCCCATTTTTAAGTTGTGTGCCATTTTGGGCACGCGTGTCGATGGTTCGCCATTCCTGCTTTATCGGGTATTTAAAAATTTAAATTTTAAAATTATTTTTCTCACTAAATCGTTGGATATTATTTGCGAAGATAATCTTTTTTTTGCAAATAGCATATACTGAACTTCTGAGATGCTTCATTATTGTGTCGAATTTTTATAGCGCCTTAACTGTATTCGCTATGAGTGTGACTGCAGGGTTAAACAAAAAAATAAACTAATTTAGGCTCGGACTCGTTGTTAATGGTTGAAATCCTAGCTAAAGCTAACTCAAGGATTTGGCAATATTCGAAACGTCATCGGAAATGTTTTGATCACAACCTTCTAGATGTTTGCTGTATTTCTGACGTTTACTTACATGCACTTTTTTTCTATAAATAATTTTTTTGGCAATCCATTACAAAATAATTACAAATAAGTTTTGTCGATTAAATATATTTTTATTGTTTTTCAGTCGGTCAGAAGCATGTTTCAGCCAGGCTTTTTTGGCCTCTTTAATATATTTTTCTTTAGTGTCAGGGGTTATTGATGTTTGATCTGCTTATTAAAAATTATAAAACATTTTCTGGTCAGAGTTTTTAATTTCTAATTAAAAATAAAAATTAATTTTTACTAATAAGGTAACTTTCAAAGACATAAGCTACGAGTTAAAACATATTCATTGAGATCAGTTCTAAAAATCTTTTTCAATTAATAACCTAAAATTCCAATTTTCAAGTGGAGAAGACAAAATGACCTTTTTCCAGGTCATTCTTCATAAAAGTTCCAAAAGCTTGCAAGAAGTCACCAGATGCTGTAGGTTGCCGTAGGTTGAGGATGAGACATCTTTTCCTCAAAGATTTTTTGTCTGCGATATAACCTTTGGTGGTTGTCTTGGAAGTTGTGGCAATGCTAATTTTAACAAATTTAGCTATACGGAGATTTTGTGGGGCGCTGACCACAAATTTAATTTTTAGTTTAAAATGTTTCTTTTGTAAAATATACAGTATCAATCTTAAAAACGAATGAACCTCTTATTCACTATATTTTTTGTTCTTTTTGCTAACAATTTTGTAATAAAAGATAAATTGGCACACAATATTTGATATCCAATTTTATTCATATGTTAACCCTTTTATATATTAAATTACAAAGCTTTACTTTGAATCAAACTATGTGTTTAGTGTATACATGGTAGTGGTATTTGAAGGTGCACACTTTTGCAATTTAATAAAAAGAAGGTTTAAAATAAATAAAACACAGATTTTTAAAGAGTATAAATAAAATATTGCGTTAATATTTTAACATTTTTAAATAATTTAATAAATTAAAGAAATAGATAAATAAAATTTATAAATACTTCCGTTAGGTCCAAAACATAACGACCCCTTCTAAAGGTACTCAAAAGACGTCTTAAAACTAACGTCCTAAAGACGTCTTCCTTAGTCCATTGACGTCTAAGAGCAATATGGCTCCAAATATAGACGTCTTACAGACATCACACTAGCTACCTGGGATACGACCACACCCTTTTCATAAAAAAGAATTCCAAGATGGCACCACACTCGCCATCTTGAAATTTTCATCTGTCAATTTTATTCTAGAATATAGTATTTATGCATCAATTTCATATTCCCAAGTTTTTTTTTAATTGACCCTTTCAAAAAATAAAAGTGGGGGTTATTAAAGAAATGCACTGTATGTAAGTGTTCCAACTCACTTTTTCTAAAAATGCACTTACAACATTTGTAAACTAGACCATCGACCACTAAGTCTTTACAACATTTTTAATAATTGAAAAATTAAAGTTTTAAAATATTATACCCTAAAATATACCTTTATAATTGCTTAAAAAAACTTATTAAAATGTGTGAAATAAGCCTTGAAAATTTACTTTGTATTTTTCTTTATAGGTTAAAAACTAGTGTCCTATTAAATGTGTTACTTGCAGAAGGTACTTTAACTTGTAACCTTTAAGTTCTGTGGTAATAGAATACCGTATACTACACCTAAGTATCAGTACTTCAGCGCTCCATCTTTAGGTCTTTGATGGTGTGGAAGAATTAAAATAAAAAACCTAAGGCACCTTAGTAATGGTTTAAAAGCTGCAAGTAATAGATATTATTTTAACAACAATATTTCAACATATATTTTATATTTGTAATAACCATAAATTCTGTTAGGTTTGACAACATAGTAACTTCTTAAGTAATAATTTCCAAATATGGTTTATTTCTAGGGTAAAAGTATACTAACCAGAAATTAATTTCACAAGTAAAAAACGTCAGTAATGGAAAAACATAAATTTATTTATAATAGAATCTGAGTATTGATTTATTTTCCATTTAGCAATCGAAAAACTATAAAATTTACACTTTTTAAGGGTATTTTTACAATTTACAACAAAATAACTCGGGTGTCTTATTAGAGACATTTTGCACCCCTTATTTTGCAATTCCGTTGTGGTTAACTTTATTCTGAGACTGCGCAGTAACGCAAACATGATCCGTTATCGTTATTAACCATACCGGACTCCTTTAATTACGGATGAATACCGAAGAGCTTATCGTTATCTTTATCGTTATTGGTAAACTGCGTGGTTGCCAAATTGTAAAATTTTAATATCGATTATTTAAGAAGGTTGAAATTTTAATACCGTATTAATTAAAATATTATTGATACATAACGAATAATTAGCGAAAAATTCATAGCAGTAAGAAAAAATAAAATAGTGTAAAGAAATTAAAACGGACTTGCATTTTTAAGGATGTTTAAATCAGTAATTAATTTACATGTTACAATCTGGCACACTTGCTTTTTGCTTATACTGTATTGTTTACATCTACTTTAAAAAACAAAATCAAGGGAACTGTTTGCATATATTAAAAATCAATATATAACTTATGGAGAATAAAAGTAAATACTGATTTTTCGCAAACTTTAAAATCGGCGAACCACAGGCAAAAATAAGGTTATGGGTCGAAAGCGCAGACGCAAGATAAATTTCTTAAAAGAGGTTGCAAAATCTCTGTCTAAAACTGCTGCCGTAATCGTTATGTTTAATAACGATAACCATAAGGAGGCCAAAAATAGTCTGTTATTTTAAGAGGTGCAAAATGTCTCTATTTTGTTTAAATTTATTAAAATTAAAACAATATAAACACCTAATTTAACGCCGAAAGTAACCACTGCGAGCGCGCCAGTCGATTTATATGTCCCCACCATGGCTTCCGCTTATCTCCCCTGTGGCGCACTGGACAGAGCTTTGATCTTCGAAGCCAGAAGTCGCCTGGTTTCGATTCCCAGCGGGAGACATATTTAGGTAGTAGTTATTTAAAATAACGACCGTAATGGCACTACCGCGTTGTCTAAAGGTGCTGTAAAATGCATAACTACATGTTTTAGTGCTTGGACAACGTTGACGGAAACCCGACACCCACGGTACTCTGGTATTTAGGCATATGCCTTCGTGGGATGTCAAAAGATAAAAAAGCAGTAAGAGAGTTGGTTTAAAGTGATATATCACCCAGAGTTAAAACTCAATTTTAGAAAAATATTTTGTTCATGTATATGCACATCCTGTATAGGGTACTCAACTTTGCCCCACCAGATTTTGATCTATTTTTTTAAATGGCACACCCTAAATAATTTTGGATATTTTACTTTTTTATGTTGGTTGATACATATGTACATTATTAAACTTATTAATTTATAAGTTTTATAGAAAATTAATATTTCTTTAAAAAATATAAAAAAAAACGTCGATAAAAAAATTACTGTAACCATAGAAAAATTAAATTTAATTGTAGAGGGCCAAAAGTGACCCTTTTATACGTTTAGTCTATTTTTAACAAAAATTTTCTCAAAATATTTAAAAGTTCAAGCGTTTTTTTGTTTTTTTTTCTTTTCAAATGAAACACCTAAAAAAATAACACTTTAGTGGATATATATTTTTTAATGAACTTAAAGTCTCTATCAGTTTTTATTTTTAAATTACTCCAACGTATTAAAAATTCACCCACTTATAGAGTGGGCCAAATTAAACTTTTAAACTAATGATAAATTTATATCTGTTGCACCCTATCTTTTTTATTTTTACAGGGCTAAAACGTAGAATATGTTTTTCTGGGTTTGTATAAATTTTGGTAAAATATATTTAGTAAGGACCGAGACTTTTTCCAAAATGTTGCATTTAACTTCGTTGCAAAAGAAATCGGATTTAGCTACAATTAAGTTATGGGACTGATTAAGTAAAAGCGAATCTCTCAATAATTTGAGGATTCAGGAATTATGATTATTTTTGATAAATGATGCGCCCAAAAAGCATGCATTGCTCTTGGTTTTAACAGGGAACTTTTTTAGTGTTTTGAAAATTAAAAATGTAAGGTTAGCATGGTTTCTGTTGATGCTGACAACCTAACAGTAAATTAATTAAAATTAAACGTATTAGCCTAATTGTAGATAAATTCGATTTCTTTTGCAACGATGTTAAATGCATTATTTTGAAAAAAGTCCCGTAAGTCCGGTCCTGACTAAATCTATTTTACCAAAATTGTTATAACTGGCAGCCGGAAAGTGATCTCGTTGTCACCCGGTATGTATTATATTTAAAATACTTTAGTAGACTTAAGCATTTAAAAAGCAATTTTTGTAATTTTACTATGTTGTCCACTTTCTTCTGGTCACAGCAATAAAGTGTCGAACTATTAAAGAATACTTAACCTAGTTACGAAATGTAATAAAATGGGTAAGAGGATTGGACTAGGAAAGAAAAGTTACTAGATTTAAAGCGATAAACGCATTTTCTTGTTTTTATAACTTTACAAATAATATCCACAAAAGACATAAAAACACAATATAAAGAGCTATAATAAAAAAATATTGTGGGTTTCTGCCCATAAAATCAATTTTATGTATTTTCATTTAATTAAACTACAAACATCCCTGTCTAAGATATACAGGGTGTTATTTAATAAGTGTCCGATATTTCAGAGAGTGATTTTTCAAGTATTTTTAAGGTAAAAGTTCCTATGAACGTGTGGTCTAAGATGCTTCGCTTTCAAGATACAGGGTGTCAAAGTTTTATTTTTATTTATGTTTTTCTGCATAATTTCCTAAATAATGCCGATTTCCGAACGAAAATTGGTACCTGGGGGTTTTTGACATGAGAAATTTGAATTTGTTCTTAATTTAGCTCTTACTTGTAGAGGGCGCTAGCCACATGTATATTCTCACTTTCAAAGGCTCATGACTTTTTGTACAACCCTGTATTTACATTTTTGTTAAAAGAAATGGATTCCTTAGTCATTTTACGTAAAAAAGGTACTCTTATTAGATGACGCTAGGAGCAACCGTTTTCGAAATATTTTAGTTTAAAATAATCGATGCATACGCTTAGTAATAAATATGCTAAGTAAAGACCGCCGAAAATGACGGTTTATCAAGTAGCCTAGTCAATGCATTTTGTTTGTGTTGTCATGTAAAAATTCAGACATAATACAATTTTGACGTACTTTGACGTACAGTTGAGTACTAGGTAATAAATATTAGTGAGTTTTTTAAAATGGTAAATTTTACCAATGCTGAGTATGCTGACATGCATTTTACATACGGACTTGCCAATGGAAATGCTTATGAAGCTAAACGTTTGTATCAGGAGCGTTATCCGAATCGCATAGTTCCAACTCCAAAAACTTTTTCAAGAATCCACGGTCGGTTAAGAGAAACAGGAACATTTGAGAAAGCTAGTCACCTGTCAGGTGCAGTTCGAACGGTAAGAACCCCAGATATCGAAGATGCAGTCCTTAATATGGTAGAAGAACAGCCGGATACAAGCACCAGGAAAGTAGCGTTTACGTTAAATATTTCTCATTTTCTGGTATGGAAAATTTTAGTGGATAATTTATTATATCCCTATCATGTTCAAAGAGTTCAGGCACTGCTACCTCGTGACTTTCCCTTACGTATAAATTTCTGTCGTTGGTTTCTCCAATGCCTTATTCAAAACCCTTTGTTTCAAAACCTTATCCTGTTTACCGACGAAGCAAATTTCTCACGTAACGCTATACGTAATTTTCATAATAATCATATGTGGTCAAATGAAAACCCACATGCAATACAGGAATCACATTTTCAAGAACAGTTCTCTGTTAACGTGTGGGCAGGAATCCTGGGAGATAATTTGATAGGTCCATTTTTCCTTCCGGGAAGATTAAATGGCGAGATATATCGTCGTTTTCTTAAAGAGAATTTGCCTATTTTACTGGACAATGTGCCACTTACACTAAGGAATGAGATGTGGTTTATGCATGACGGTGCCCCTGCACATTTTAGCATCCAAGCGCGAGTTTTTAAATCAAAATTTCAATAATCGTTGGATAGGTAGGGAGGGACTCAACCATGGCCTCCTAGGTCGCCAGACCTTAATAGTTTGGATTATTTCCTTTGGGGACATCTAAAAACATTAGTTTACCAAACACCTATTCAAAATGAAGAAGAACTGAGAAATCGAATAATAGACTCTTGTAGAACGATTGAAAATACTCCAGGAATTTTCCAGAGGGTACGCGAATCAATGAGGAGAAGATTGGATGCGTGCCTACAGGCAGGGGTGGGCATTTCCAACATTTATTGTGATTTTGATCTGGTTTTCATCCTGTTTTTATTTAGTGTTCGTCTGTTATTTTTTTTTAATATTTCATGTTGATTAAAAAAGTTAATTTACAAAATTGTTTCATTTTTTCAAAACACATGCATCGATTTCAAACCAAACCAAACCAAACCAAAATATTTCGAAAACGATTGCTCCTAGCGTCATCTAATAAGAGTACCTTTTTTACGTAAAAATGACTAAGGAATCCATTTCCTTTAACAAAAATGTAAATACAGGGTTGTACAAAAAGTCATGAGCCTTTGAAAGTGAGAATATACATGTGACTAGCGCCCTCTACAAGTAAGAGCTAAATTAAGAACAAATTCAAATTTCTCATGTCAAAAAACCTCCAGGTACCAATTTTCGTTCGGAAATCGGCATTATTTAGGAAATTATGCAGACAAAACATAAATAAAAATAAAACTTTGACACCCTGTATCTTGAAAGCGAAGCATCTTAGACCACACGTTCATAGGAACTTTTTACCTTAAAAATACTTGAAAAATCACTCTCTGAAATATCGGACACTTATTAAATAACACCCTGTATAGTTTTATAAAAAGTTTTTAAAGCGATACATATATAAAATTTAGCCTATACCTAATTTATCTAAAAAACAATAAATATTCATAATGCTGTGTTAACATCAGGGTTGTTTGGATTTTTTTTCAACAAATTTACGAGCAGATTTTACATAAAAAAATATAGGGCGCTTAAACCATAAGAAGTTAAAGAATTTGTTTGAAGTTATTTATAAATTAGAGATAAAAATCTATTTAAAAAAAAT
Source organism: Listronotus bonariensis (assembly GCA_014170235.1). Lineage (NCBI taxonomy): Eukaryota > Metazoa > Arthropoda > Insecta > Coleoptera > Curculionidae > Listronotus > Listronotus bonariensis. The sequence continues at coordinate 143,094 of JACEGR010001667.1, forward strand.
ATTCTGTTTATATACAGGGTACTCAAATGTGCCCTACCACATTTTGATCAGTTTTTTTTTAATTAAACACCCGATTTTTGTGTTACGTATTTGGGACTCTGATGTTTGTCTATACATGTGCAAATATTAGACTTATCATAATAAGAGTTTTTAAGAAAATTAATTTTTCAAAAAAAATGAAAAAACATCGATACATGAAAAGAGGGTGATCAAAATATTCAGAAGTTCAATCGGTACTTGTTTATTTTAAATGGAACATTCTGTACATAAGTCCCTTTTTAGTTTTTTCGTTAAATATTCACGGTTTTCAAAAAAATTATAACAAGTATTTTTTTTATATAAAGAAGAACTTTGGTATTTTTAAATGAAAGACCCAGTATATTAGTCAACGTTTCTTTTTAATCTTTATCTTTAAAAAATGCAATATAGGCTAAGGCTGTCTAAAAAATAAAGCATTTGTAAAGCTCTAAAAACTTACTGCATAAATTAAGAACGTAATGTAATTTAACAATAAAAATGTATTACCTTAAAAGCTGCGACAAAGGTATAGGACAATTTTTTGCAGGACGATAAATGCGTCCTTTCTAAAAATACCTATAGCCTAATGTTATATTTTTTAAAAGAAAAAGATTTTTTTATAAATATTAACAAATATACTGCGTATTCTATTTAAAATACCAAAGTTCTTTTCAATCAAAAATAATAATAATAATGATAATAATTGTCAGAAACTTGTCAAAAACCTTAAATATATAAAACCTTACATTTTTGGTATAGTAATTGCTGAAAAAACTTATATTATTTTTATTTCTAAAACATAAAAATGGTCTCATATTATATAGGGTGTTCCATTTGAAAAAACCAACTAAAGATCTATCGAAGTTTTGAATATTCTTACGCACCCTGTATGTCAAAATTAGCTTAACCATATGGAAGGGTGTCTTTTGGACCTCCCCAATCAAATTTATTACTTTTTTGAAGACAGTAACCAGTTTCACGCTTGGGAGACATATTTTCATGTATAGATGTTTTTTTTGTTTCTTTTTAATTTGATTATATTAAAAATATAATTTGATAAGTCTAATATTGTACAGGGTGGGCCAAATTCGACGCTTCGACTTAAATCCCAGTATTACTTTTATTGCACTATAGGCGTTGTTTTAAAATTAAAATAATTTTGGCCAAATTCGACGCTTTTAAAGGAAACTCATGTTTCTGTATGTTTTTCAAAAAACTGACCCCCATTTGCAAGGCTCAAATTTTAGGACAAATTTACTAGTGAAAACCGCAATTGGCTATCATGCGTCGTCTACTCGCTGCAGCGTGTTTCCTAATTTCTTGCGTTTTTGTTTTTAAATCCTTTATAACTTTTTGTTTTTAAATATTTTTTAATTCTGTAAAAACATTTCTACAGCAACTTTTGTGCAGATTGCAGATATAATTTCAGTTTTTTTCTAGGGTTGTGCATTTTTGATTTATTTATTTATTTTGGGAAATTTTAAATAAAACACCATGTATTTTTTACTATTAAAATGGTTAAATAATTACCTTTTCAAAAATGTGTCACACTTTATATTTCTTTTTAGCCGTTTCTAGGATATTGCATATTTTGTCATTTATGACTGATATTGGTTAGATAGTATGTTATAAAAAAATTGTTTTACTTTAAACAATCTTGTTATACCTTTTGTTTCTTATGGACTGCAATGACGAAAAACCATTTTTTATTAATACTTTAATAACGCAAATAAGGGTAAAAATAATCCTATGTTATAGGTATTTTAATTTTTTTGTTAATATTTTGCCCTAGAAACATTTTAATTATCTTTTCTTAATACATAATATTTTATGTAAAAAAACAGCCATTATTTTTAACACGCTTTTATTAACTTGGGTTGTAACTATCTATCAATCTATCCATCTGGCTGCCTATGTAACGGAATATTTGAGCCTAATTTTAACCAACTTCCAGCTATTCGATTTCTTTGAAACTTTGCACACGTATTAAGGACCCATGACAATGCAATAATCTGCAAACAGTATCCCGTTATCTTTTTTGGATCGCCAGGAAAAAAAAATTCCATTATATTATAAAAACAACACCTAGGATGCCATCTGTTGGAAAAATTTCAAACTTTGCTATTAAATGAAGAAGAAATTTTTTAGTTTTTACACAATTTGGTTAGTTGCACCATTGGTGTTCAATTTTTATGAACAATAAAAATTAATAAGTTCTTTTACACAATTGGGTTAGTTGCACCATTGGTGTTCAATTTTATGAACAATAACAGTTAATAAATGCCGTTAACACGCTTTTATTAACTTGGGTTGTAACTATCTGGCTATGTAACGGAATCTTTGAGCCTAATTTTAACCAACTTCCAGCTATTCGATTTCTTTGAAACTTTGCACACGTATTAAGGAAACATGACAATGCAATAATCTGCAAACAGTATCCCGTTATCTTTTTTGGATCGCCAGGAAAAAAAATTCCATTATATTATAAAAACAACACCTAGGTTGCCATCTGTTGGCAACATTTCAAACTTGCTATTAAATGAAGAAGAAATTTTTAGTGGGTTGCAATATATTGGCAACGGTCCAAACATTGCCTGGATTGCCATCTGTTGGCAAAATTTCAAACTTTGCTACTAAATGAAGAAGAAATTTTTAGTGAGTTGCAATCTGTTGGAAAAATTTTAAAATTTGCCACTCTTGTTCATTAAAAAATTTTTCGCCATTTTGTCAAGAGTAGTAGAAACTAAAAAATGAAAAATAATTAATAGTTTAAAAAACTAAAAAACACGCTTTTATATGCAAACCGAACTAAAAATTAGAAAATAATTTTTCATTAAAAAAAATATTGTCATTTCATAGTAAAAAGCGTGGGGTGATAAATATATTAAATGTTATAATTATTATATTTGCAAATATCTATGATGGAAAAGTTATGAAAAAATAGTAAAATGCACCTACGCTTTTTACTATGAAATGACAATATTTTTTAATGAAAAATTATTTTCTAATTTTTAGTTCAGTTGCATATAAAAGCGTGTTTTTTAGTTTTTTTAAACTATTAATTATTTTGTTTACAGGTAAGTAAAAGATGGCCATGAAAAACAAAACACAAGTTAAATTAAACCCTTTTAGCTAAAAGCTGGCATTTATTTTCCATGGTTATCTTTAATTTACTAAAATATAAAAAATAATGGTTGTTTGTTACTTTAAATATTAACGTTTTAACAAAACCTGATTAAAAAGTTTATAGGCAAAATATTAATAAAATAATGTACGAAAATATAAGATTATTTTTTACTCCTATTTGCAAAAATAAATTATAAACAAAAATGGTTTCCCATCACTGCAGTCAATAAAAACAAAAGGTATACCAAGATTGTTTAAAGTTAAACATAATTGCTTTTTTTTTGGCCTACTATCTAACCAATATCAGTCACAAATGACAAAACATGCAATATCTCCGAAACGGCTGAGAAGAAATATACAGTGTAACACATTTTTGAAACGGTAACTTTTTAACCATTTTAATAGTGAAAACATATGCAGTGTGTTCCATTTAAAATTTCAAAAATAAATAAATAAGTCAAAAATGTGCCAGCCCAGAAAAAAACTAAAATCATATTTGCAATACGCATAAAAAGTTGCCGTAAAAATATTTTTATAGGATTAAAAAATATGTAAAATAAACATGTTCTAAAGGATAAAAGAAAATGCAAGAAATTAAGAAACACGCTGTAGCAAGTAAACGACGCAAGATAGCGAATTGCGGTTTTCACTAGTAAATTTGGCTTAAAATTTGAGGCTTGCAAATGGGGGTCAGTTTTTTGAAAAACATACAGAAACATGAGTTTCCTTTTAAAAGCGTCGAATTTGGCCAAAATTATTTTAATTTTAAAACAACGCCTATAGTGCAATAAAAGTAATACTGGGATTTAAGTTCGAAACATGGTAACTATAGTTTGAGTGACGTCGATAAGGATCTATAATCTACATGTATGCAATAAAAATTTCAGAAATTTTGGTTTAAATTTTATTCGTAAATACTCTATTGGGTTGCCCTAAAAACATAAATTATAGATGATGTTTTCTTTAAATTGTAATTTTTAGGCTTAAAGATTAAAGAAAAGGCCGTTTGAAATATTTTTTTGTTTTTAGACTTGCTAAAACATAAGAATTTTAGTTTGGGGTTTATCTTTAATTTACTAAGTACTAAGGAAAATAGATATTTTTTACTGAAAATAACAAAAATTATTTTAGAAACAAGCTTATGCACTAAAAGAATAAAATAAACTTTTATTTAAAACTTTTACTAATATAATATGATATTATTACACACTTTAATGATATAAAGCTTCCGGCACACAGCGAGCAGCGACAGGACAGCACCGGAACATTGACGCGTATTAATACATTAAATCCTTGTCTAGTGTCACGTCGCCGTCCCGCCCGGCATGTCACGGACGTGTTTTCATGACGTTGACGCGCTGATGTTCCGCTGCTGTCCCGTCACCGCTCGCTGTGTGGCGAGAGTCTAAAAGCTTGACGCAGGATTTAGGTACTCGTATTAACTTAGTTTAAAAAAAATCAGTAGTATTAATGTTTTTAATTTATATGTATATCTACGCAGGTAAGTTTCTCTTCGACTTAAAGACTTAACTTCCTAACTATAAAATACAATTTACAATAAACAAACGTTTACTACAAGAAACCTTTTAAGTTAATAATAGTTTATTATATACCTAGGGTACTAAGTGGGCTACTATTTTTACCATACATTTTTATATACTAAGGCTCGTAGCGCCGAGGGATATAATGTGCGAGGTAAATAATAGCTTTCTCTCCCGAGGTATTTATGGAATATTTTTCATTGCTAACAATAATTTTCCACTCTCGTTAATAATTAAGTTAAAACTATTAAATTGTTCTAAAAATCAACCTAGGTGTTTTTTAATATCAGTATTTACCAAGGATGAGAAATAATTATTCTTGGTAGGGAAATAAAATAAATAATAGCAATTTCTCAGGTTAGCAGTAAAAAAAAAGAATATATCATCATAGCTAAATAGACCTGACAACATACTTAAAAGATCTGGTTATATTTGTTACAAATAAGTATACAATTTTTTAACATAAATAAATGCAAAATTTGCAATTAAATATACATGTTTTATTTTAGCAATATTATTTTTTATGACAGTGCCTAACTCTTTATAGTGCAATAAAAGTAATACAGGGATTTAAGTTCGGAAAATGGTAAATATAGTTTGAGTGACGTATGTAGTTTCGCGCTTTTATTGGATCATAAATATTTTACAAACCGGTATAACAAAACACAAAGAAGGGACTTGATAAAGATCTACAATCTACATGCATGCAATAAAAATGTCAGGAATTTTCGGTTTAAATTTTATTTATAAATACATCTATTTGGTTTATTTAAATTTGTAAATTATAGATTAAAAAATTTGTTTTATTTTTTTTTTAGCAACACTTAGGTTTAAGGATTATAGAAAATGCCTTATTAAATATTCTTTGTTTAGACTTGTTAAAACATAAATAATATTAAAGACAATTGTAGTTTTACTATAAACACCCAGAACAATGCTAAATTTTTGTTCATCAGCTTGGACGCTCGCTTCGTGTAATTTATGAAGCGGGTATTCATCGAGTACACACGTAAAACAGTGCGTATAATTTGCCGCTTCATAAATTTAGCCAAGCCAGCGTCCAAAGAATTACCAAAAATTTAGTATTGTTCTGGGAGTCTATAGTGAAACTACAATTGTCTTTGATAATATTTTAGTTTTAGGTCTATCTTTGATAAACTAATTAAAATATTATAATTTTAATATTCGTAGCTAAATGTAAAAATCTTTTATAAAAAGGTTAAAATGCTCTTAAAAGAATAAAATAAACTTTTATTTAAAACTTTTACTTTAACATATGACGTAATTACACACTTTAATACGATATAAAAAGCTTGACACAAGATTAAGTACTCGTGTTTACTTAGTTAAAAAAAAATATAAAAATAAAGTATTTAATTTATTTTTATATCTACATATAGGTAAAGTTCTCTTCTACTTAAAAACTTTTCCAACTTTTTAACTATATAAAAAGAAATTTTAAATACAAGACACGTTATGCGTCAATAAAATAATAGGCCTAATTTTAAACTGTTCTTTTCTGCTTTTCTACGTTTTAATACAACAGTGAGATAAATGCCCTAATAATTGGTTTTTAGCACTAAGTGTAAATAAATTACTTTTTAGGCTATGACTATGTTACATCCATGACAAAGTGTTCAAACTTTGATTTAATGCATATCATTCAATATATAGGTTCTTTGTTCATTTTTAATTAGATTTAACAAAAAAAATTGAGATTGTACCCTTTAAAATTAGCCTCCTTAAATAATATATCAACCTTGCAAAATAAATAATACAGCATATATAAAAATGTATATTGTATTTATTAGGTTTTAATTAATATTTTATAAAAAAACTTTGTTTTAGGAATAATAATGAACAACCCATTTCGTCTATCACCAATACCTGCTGAACAGTAATGTAGGTATATTAATAATATAAAGAGGTAAAATTTGTTACTTTTAATTGTTCTATTGTAAGGGCTAATCTTTGTAAATACTGAATCGATCAATAAAAACTCTTAAACAATCAGAAAAAGACACTATTTAGGAATGCAATAGGCCACATTTTAATATGATAGAGCCGTATTTTTTAAACAAACAAGATAAACTTGACAAATATCGCAACAAGCAACCGTCCCTAAGATTTTTTAGATTAAACGTTTTATTAGACATAATTTTTTTAAGCATTTCTTTATGGTTTTTCTAGGCTACCCGGGTTTCTCCAAAAGGTCTGTAGAAATTGGTAGTACAATGTCTTAACCCAGATACAACGATTTATCCCCATTACTTTTTGTTCAAAAGTTGATTGTTTGCGAGATACAGGGTGTTTAAGTAAAAAAAACTAAAAAGTTTGATCCTAAATATCTTAAAAACGTCGCAATATTTATCAAATATTCCTTTAAACATTAAAAAATTTCAAGGCAAAAATTAGTTATGACATTTTAAATCTAAGCAATAGACTGCAGGTGGCTTCCTTTACATTTTACAACAAAAACTCTAGCATATTTCCATTTCCCATTCTGAAACCTTTCAACACTGAATTTTGGGAGAAAATGTATAATAATAAGTAAAATATTTAAAAATAACTTAAATAAAAATAAAAACATTGACACCCTGTATCGTGCAAACGCTTGAGGTAAATTGGGTTGGACCGTCTTATTTTGGTCCAACGTATTTGTGGTAGTATTTTGTGCGGAATTTTTAGAGACACTTGGTATATCCACTTTCAGTAATTTTAAGAGAAATAAGAAAATATTCCACTTGCCTAGTAAGAAAGTTGATTTCCTGCGAAAAATATTTATAAGTCTCCTCAAAATATGGTTGATGGCTTAAACGATCTGAAATGGCATCTAGAAAAAGACGCATTTTGCATTGTTTTTGCAAAAAAATTACAATAGTTATTACCAAGAAAACTGAGAAAAAAATAGCCGTCCAGCTTTTTATCAAAATCTTAAATAGTATAGGTGATAGCTTAAATATTACAAAAGTTTTTAAAAGAGCAGAAAATATTATTTTAAAAATTTAAAAGTGTTATCTTGACACCCTCAAGAATATGATTGCGCAATAATAAAAGTTGTATCATCATTTTTCAAAAAGCTATTCACTTAATAATTATATTTTTTCGGGTTTCAGTTGTCATAACAATGGGTATAAAAGTTTAAATAATTGATGATATATATATATATTTTTTGCTATATAAAGCTCTTCTCATTTAAGCACTTAATAAAGTTATGCATTCTTTGAGTTTATAGTTTTGGTAATGAAAAAAAAACTTATAACGAAAATCATATTAAAAAAATACATAACTTTATTAAATACCTAAATAAAAAAACTCCATAAAGCAAAAAAATTATGGTTTAATTTATTTAAACTTTTATACCGCCTTTAATGACAACTATTAAATGCCGGTCAAAAACGAATAATTATTAAATAAATATCCATTTAAATTATGTTTTTAAAGAATCTAGATGACACCAAAAGTTCACAAAATTTTTAAATAATTATTTAATAGAATATATATTTTTTTAAACCTATGCTCACTACATCGGCGGATCGCGCATGCCGAAACCACCGCGCGTAAACCAGGGCCATATTAACTGTTTAAGGCACCCTAGGCTAGAATTCCCGGAGCGCCAATTTTCAACCAAAAAATTTTTATTGAGCAAAAAAAAAGTCCGTTCCTCCGTAGCGCCCATTTTTAGTGCCAGACGCCTTACTTCACCACCCGAAATAAAATTTGATGACCCAAAAAAAAAAAAAAAAAACGTTCCCTCCTTTTTGCGTCTAATTCATTCCAAAGCACCTTATTCACAGAGAAATTAGTCACCAAAAATTCCCACAGATCTAAACTTTTTAAAAACTCTCCTGTCTAGCGCCTATTACTCCCTGTCTGGCGCCTATTTTTTCATAACGCCCTAGGCTGTAGCCTAGTCAGCCTAATGGTTAATACGGCACTGGCGAAAACCAATTTTTAAATAAAATTTGAAATTGGAAAAAGTCGTCCATTTTTCTCAAAGAGACCTCTTAATATTATAAGTAAAAGTATAAGACAAACTCGAAGTCTGGGTCTCAGTCAAATAACATATATTTAAACGTTACACGTGTTTCGCCCTCTCGAGCATCATCAGACCTACAATAAATAGGAAAAAACCTAATATATGTCACTAAAACAAATAAACTTAAATTACCTTTAAACAATAAGACATTATTTAACATAATAAAATTTTAAAATACAGCACACTACATATTAAAATGACAACAATGAATGAGGTTAGTTCTACGGGTAAAAATTATAAAATAAAACAAAAATGAAAATTAAAAAAGTTTTACGCCAACCGGGTTTGAACCCACAACCTTAAGATTTCAAGTCCGAACCTCTACCATTAAATCATCAAAGCTTACGAATTAGTCTGCAAGTTATTGAAGACTAAATGTGGTTCTAAAATTGAAAACGTCATTGACGCACTCTAAGACTGGGCTTTTCTTAGCTCTGGTTATTTCCATCTTCTCAAGAAGGTCCAATTTCTTGCTTTTCTGACACTCGTGCAAAATCTTTACATTTCCTATGGCTGAAAATGTGTGCCCTGATTCTAGTAAATGGTTGGCAAAGGCTGATTTTGTGTTCGAGATGTCAAGTCTTTGTACTTATTGTAAAGGCTAAGGTGTTCATGTACCCTAAGTAGATATTCTTCTGCCAGACTGCCCCACGTAAATAGCAGAGCAGTCTCCACAGTTTAGCGAATAAACGCCTGATTTGGATAGCCGATCTGTCCTGTCCAGTTAATTTAACTAGATGCCTCTTGAGACAATTGATTGTTTTAAAGGCAATGGAGATGTCTAACTGTTTAAAGAACTTGGCAAACTGCAAAGATATATTCCGCGAAGAATGTCAAAACTTTAAATTTATTTACATTGGACCCCCTGGGTAGATTCTAGGAAAGGAGAGTCTGAACTTATTTACAAATCTATAATAAATTTTATTGATTAAATGCTTGGGAAATCCATTATTACAAGCAATTTGTCTTATAATGTTTAATTCTTTATTAAAAGCATCTTTAGCAAGTGGAAGTTTGAACAGGCGATAAAACATAGAATTGAATGCTGCAAATTTGTGTTGATAAGGAGAATTAGAAGAAAATTGAATTATATTATCGGTGGAGGAAGATTTTCTGTAGACCTCAAAACGCATGCTGACATTATTACGTATATAAAAGATACAGTAGACGATATTTGCATCTGTGTGGAATGGCAATGATCAGGAATTATCCCAGTTTTTAAATTTTGTTAATTCATTGCATCCTAAGATACAATTTACGTTGGAGAAAGAAGTTAATAATACGCTACCCTTTTTAGACCTTTTATTAATACGTAATAATAACAGAATTCGTTTTGAGGTCTACAGAAAATCTTCCTCCACCGATAATATAATTCAATTTTCTTCCTAATTCTCCTTATCAACACAAATTTGCAGCATTCAATTCTATGTTTTATCGCCTGTTCAAACTTCCACTTGCTAAAGATGCTTTTAATAAAGAATTAAACATTATAAGACAAATTGCTTGTAATAATGGATTTCCCAAGCATTTAATCAATAAAATTTATTATAGATTTGTAAATAAGTTCAGACTCTCCTTTCCTAGAATCTACCCAGGGGGTCCAATGTAAATAAATTTAAAGTTTTGACATTCTTCGGGAATATATCTTTTGCAGTTTGCCAAGTTCTTTAAACAGTTAGACATCTCCATTGCCTTTAAAACAATCAATTGTCTCAAGAGGCATCTAGTTAAATTAACTGACAGGACAGATCGGCTATCCAAATCAGGCGTTTATTCGCTAAACTGTGGAGACTGCTCTGCTATTTACGTGGGGCAGTCTGGCAGGAAGAATATCTACTAGGGTACATGAACACCTTAGCCTTTACAATAAGTACAAAGACTCGTGACATCTCGAACACAAAATCAGCCTTTGCCAACCATTTACTAGAATCAGGGCACACATTTTCAGCCATAGGAAATGTAAAGATTTTGCACGAGTGTCAGAAAAGCAAGAAATTGGACCTTCTTGAGAAGATGGAAATAACCAGAGCTAAGAAAAAAGCCCAGTCTTAGAGTGCGTCAATGACGTTTTCAATTTTGAACCACATTTAGTCTTCAATAACTTGCAGACTAATTCGTAAGCTTTGATGATTTAATGGTAGAGGTTCGGACTTGAAATCTTAAGGTTGTGGGTTCAAACCCGGTTGGCGTAAAACTTTTTTAATTTTCATTTTGTTTTATTTTATAATTTTTACCCGTAGAACTAACCTCATTCATTGTTGTCATTTTAATATGTAGTGTGCTGTATTTTAAAATTTTATTATGTTAAATAATGTCTTATTGTTTAAAGGTTATTTAAGTTTATTTGTTTTAGTGACATATATTAGGTTTTTTCCTATTTATTGTAGGTCTGATGATGCTCGAGAGGGCGAAACACGTGTAACGTTTAAATATATGTTATTTGACTGAGACCCAGACTTCGAGTTTGTCTATACTTTTTACTTAAAGATTTGAAATATTGAAGCCACAATTGGGGGAATTACAAACTTTTTAGAATCTTTTATTATATTTACGCAATCATTAATACTTCTTGTAATTTTGGACGGCTATTTTTGTCTCAGTTTTTTTAAATTTCTATTGAATATCTTTTTGCAGAAAAAATTAAAAATACGTCTTGTTCTAGATGCCATTACAGATCGTTTAGGCTAATAATCATATTTTTAGGAGAAACTTGTACTTAAACCAAATGCTCTTACAAATTTATAATCTTGAATAGAGGGATACAAGACGATTTTGCGGCCCTGAGAAAGTTTAGAATATGGATAAATTGTCACAAGGTTGCCTAAGTAAGCCGAAGTAACCTAATGTCGAAGAAGACAATATGAGTAAAAGGCAAACAATGGTTAATGGAGAGAAGGTACGGAACAAATTGCCAATGGAACGCACCATCAAGGAAATGGACAGACAGGCTAGGTGGACGCAGAAAATTTCTATCATGCTAGTATAGGCAGAGTAGAATCTTTAATTATTCTCCAAGTGCAAATATCAAATTTTTAATTTTTTTTTGTAAGTTGACAATTTCTTTTTCTATTACTAGCAAATTAATAAAAAAAAGGAAAGTTAAATAGGTAAAGAAAAATCGCCTAATTATAAGTAGATTGCTCATTGGCATATTAAATATACAAGGTTAGTTGGAAAACTGGAACGGTGGATTATCTCAGCAACTGTTAAATATAAATAAACCAAATTTTGTGCAAAAGCGTAACTACGACATGAAGAATTTAAAAATTATATTTCCAAGGTTGCCACATTCAAAGCTTTTTTGTAGGTTAGGAAATTTTTAATGAAATACCCTATTGTTTATTTTTGTAATCAATTGCTTGTGTCAACTTTATTACGAACTGATATTATCGTTTTTTTACTCCTTTCAATTTTGAAGATATGGCATCAAGCATGAATACAGAAACGACCAGGTATGGTCAATTATCTCAAAAAACAATACAACCGAATTTCGTCAAAATTAGTACAGGGAAGTAACTAGACATTTTAAATTAAGGAATCTTGAAAACGTCGCAAAAATGGTACTTATAAATTTAGAAGCTCCAGTTTCACCCCTGTACTAATTTTAACAAATATTGGTTAAATTGTTTTTAAGATAATTGACCATACCTAACCGTTTTTGAATTAATTTCAAAAAAGCATAATGCCATATTTCCGAAACTGACGGGAGTAGAAAAAACGATAATATTAGATCATAATAAAGTTAATACAAGCAATTGATTAAAATAATAAAAATAGGGTAGTCCATTTAACATTTTGAAATTTCCTAAATTACAGAGAAAACTATAAACCTGGCAACCTTGCAAATACAGTTTTTACTCATTTATATCCAGTTACCCATTGGCACAATTTTTTTATTTATTTATATTTGACGGTTGCTGAGATAATCCACGGTTTTTTTCTACTAACCCTGTATTATTAAATTGTTAACGATTTAATGTTTTTGCTAATGAGACAAGGGCGAGGTAAATTTTATTATTACATAACTAGTCAGTTTTAAATAACACACATTTTTCGTTGCCTATTTAACTGTTTTCGTATAGTATCGTGATGGTAATAAGTAATAACAATTTTTGTGAGAGTATAAAGTAACAATAATAAAGCCACTTATTCTTTATAAAATTATTAAAGCTTTTAATTTTTACAAAAAAAAATTGATTATAGTTCTTACCAAAATTAATATTATTTTTGGATATAAGTCTATTTGCACACTTTTTGGGAAAAAATAATCTTAGTTAAAACAATTATTTTATTTGAAATTTTGAAAAACGTTAGGATTATTTACGTTAAATTAGAAAATGTTGTTGGGTCTTTAAATATATGTAAACCATATGAAACTATAGTTTTTCGGTAAATATTTAAATTTATTTTTAAGGGGTTTAAAGACAAATTCGTTTCACCTCTAATAGCGTTGTGGGTCTAATGCTTTCAGGGAGGGGGCATATGTAAAGACTCTGTATAAGGTCCTATGTAGGTTTAAATAATTTCCATATTTATTTATTTATTTATTTCGGTATTGAAGCAAACACATCCAAAATTAAAACAAATAGTTTGTCGAACGTGCAAGGTTTTATGTCATGGAATAATAGAAATTTCTAGGTCATAAAATAAACGTTTAGGGTTAAGTACGGGTTTAATATTCAAAATACCGAGTTTAAAGTTGACCTAATAATGGGAATGGAAAATAGATCGAAAAAATTTAGAAAGAGTTATAGAAATTAAGTAGTACTAGTAAAGTTAAGTAAAGAGTTAAAGTTTTAGTTAAGCCTGTATGGGCCGTCCCTATTTAGGGTGATGCCTGTACTACATTAGGTATGTTTTGTTAGAAAAATACCAAGACAGTTTTTACGGTCCACCGGCTCAATGGTCAGAAGAAATAGTTCCGTAGGGTATATTAGTCCCAGTGACGTAAAATGGACCTGTGGATTCAAAATGCTAAGCTATTTTTAGCGCATTTTAAATGACTTTTTATGACTCTATTATAAAAAAGAACTTTTACAAAAAAGTTTTCATGTCTGCTTAATAAAATAAAATAAATAGATAATATAGAACACCTAAATTTGAACCTTTATTGTAATTTTTGTTATTGTTTTTGTAATTATTTTATTTTCATTTAGTAAGTATGACATTTGTTTCTGTAATAATGTTTTTTAATAAAGTCATATTTTTAGGGCTTAAGTAAGTTGGCATTTTATATGGAACTTTGCCAAATAAATGTTTATTGTACATAAAAGGCATAAGCCCTTGACTCAGTTAACTTTCTTGGGGCTTCTAAACAAATTTCTTACATGATTTTTTTGTGGTTAAAAATTGCCCACAGCTAATTTAAAAAGTAAAGATTGTATTTTTGTAAATATTCCTAAAACCATTTAATCTAATACAAAAATACAG